>JABASC010000326.1:0-46138 GCA_019776185.1 Plutomurus gul
ATTAACAGTTTTTGGTTTTAGCAAAAACCCAAAAACCCAATGGGTCGGGTTTTTCCTTTTAATGGGTCGGGTTATTGGTCAAAAACCCATGAAAAACCCAAACCCAAAAACCCACTCCGGCACACCCTGCTGACAAGGTACAGTGTGCATATGTATAAAAAGTGTCTTAGGGTCAAGGGAATATGCATCAGCAATCAGCCATATGGTGTTAATGTTAAAAAAACTGATGGGAAATGATTGATAATTAATTGGTGAGAGTTGAGATGAAATATAAAAGGTATCTGTTTACTTCATAGCGTACCTTCTCCTGTAGTTGGATTTGTTTCATGAGTATAGCCTTCTTTTTGTCTTTGCACCGTTTATTTTGGAACCATACTCGAATCACTCGAGGACTGAGTCCGGTCATCTCCACCAACTGTTCCTTCATGAGGGCGTCGGGCCGTGGGTTAGCATTGTAGCACGTTCTCAGCGTATGCAACTGCTTCTCATTCAGCACTGTTCTCACTCGAGTCGGTTTCCCTTCACCGGATTTGCCATTCCCACGACCTTCTCGGATTTTACCCGTTGTCGTCCCCGACTCCGATGAATCTGTATCGCACAATATCATGCACACAAAAAGATAACAATATGTAATAGCATTGCCAACGTAAAATACTACTCTAATAATACATACGTAAAAGTAATACTTATATAAAATATAGCATATACTAAGATCAAGGGCTTCCTATAAATGCTTATTATTATTAAGTGCGCTTTTACACTGCGTCTCCTTAAGACAACAAAACAAGTGTCACGCACAAATATACCTTTTGTCTGTTAATCGTAAGAGAATTATATATAAAAAAAGTTAGAGTGCCTTTCGAAAGTCTCTGCTTTTGCTGTTTCAATTGTACGATTATTTTAAACACATTCGCGTACGTCTGTGGCACTTGAAACTGGCAATGTTTACTTTAATTTTCATAGAAAATAAGTTTAAGTCTAATGAAAACACTTGAGAAAATGCGCTGTGCGTCAACATTAGATTGTAAATCAATTTTTCTGGGGTTTTCTACTCTCTACACATTTTTTATTTATATACTTCGTATAACTATGTATTTATAATTACATTGGGTGCAAGTAAAGATAGACGAATGAAAAAGAGAAAAGCAAATATTTCATTTGAGGAGAGAGAGAAAGTAGAAAATAA
The DNA here is from genome assembly GCA_019776185.1 of Plutomurus gul. NCBI lineage: Eukaryota > Metazoa > Arthropoda > Collembola > Entomobryomorpha > Tomoceridae > Plutomurus > Plutomurus gul. Next base: position 1,187 of record JABASC010000326.1, read on the forward strand.
AGGTATACACGTTTATATATGAATGCGTACACATAAAATGTGTGTGTAGTAAAGAAAGCTATCAATCATTCTGCGGAAAGTTTTCCCTATCAATCACACGGCTGTTTTTCCGTAAAAAAGACAAAGTTAATAAAGATTTATGGATTGGGCTCGGTCGTAGTTGTCGTTAATTCAGCTGGTATGGTATGATTAGGATGTGATCTGTTTGGTGGACCTGCCCTTCCTGTACTATGCTGTGATGTAACTAAAGGGAAACAGTATGAACTCGTATTGAATGAATGGAACTCTAATTGATAAGTAAAGAATGAGCAAGGAGTAGAAGCACAGAGAGGAGAGAGACGAGTGAGAGAAGGGTTAGGTTAGATTTGGGCTTGATCCTTTCAATTCTATACATATATTCAATGGTACAACACATCAATGAGTAATGAATGAATGAGCGAATGAATAATTGAACGATCGAATCAAATGGAATCCCTCAACCGTCCATGACTCACAAACAAATACGAACTCCGTGAATGAGTTCCAGTTCACTGCCACAGTCAAAGCTACACTATTTATTCTACTCGAGTATCAATTGCAAAGCAATGCTAAGCTTCTATAAGGTACTTACTGCCGCTACACATGCATAACATTATGCAACTTCATTCATACGGTGAAACAGTGTACATTTAATACCCATAGGAAGCTTGTATAGGAAGTACAAGTAATGTGCTTTAGAAAATAATAATTCGCCCATTAGGACACTGATTATAATTAAAATTCATACTCTGCCTCTAGATTCATTTTTCATATGCGGATGAAAGTCATTGTAATTAAAATTCGAAGGCTAACACCTTTCTGTCAATGAAAATATTTTAAATGCCAAAAAAATAGTTAAAAGCAGAGAGAAAGCAAAAACGCTATGACACAAAAGCACAATTTTTTGCAGAGCTTTACACAAAGCAAATTAATGTGAACCGTTTATGGTTTGGAGGGAAAGGTGGGATTTGTTCAGGTCGCAATACTCGCAATTAGTAGGAATAAAAATGATAAAAGTCAGAATTGATTTCACGGTAGAACAAGACAAGACAATTTACAAGCAACAAGATTAAGTTACGTAAACAATGTAATTATTAGCGGATGATTTGAAGTGATCGAGTTACTCTCCTGTGTACAACTAACGTACAACTTGATACAACTGAACTACACAAAGAGACTAATTGCATGACAGTGAAAAGCTATCCTTGTATTTTGAACGTGTAACTAGGACTCGTTATCCTAGGTAATGTGATGATGGCATTGGTGATAAAGGTAACAGAGTAACAACTACAATAACATACTACATTCATAATACCTGCAAGCACATGACGACATGTTCTGACTGAATGTACTACACAAAATACGTCGTTTTATTTTCCAGCGGAAAAGCTATAGTTTTGCTTCAGGTAAATAATCTAACTTGGAATCTGTAATTTCTCTTGTTACGCTGCATTACATAACATCAACAAAGTCACAGAGGTAGGCTTACTATTTATTACCAGTGCATCTTAGATCGTGTATTAGTAAAGCTGGTAGTCAGCATTAGTGTTGGGTAAGAAGGGGGGACTAAGGGGACGTCCTCTGGTAAATAGATATTACCTAGCACGTCTTTTAGTGTACAGGTTCTAAGGTTCTTATAACAAGGAAAAAGTGTAGGAGAGAGAAGAAAAAGAACGAGATGCAGTTTATAGAGCAAAATAGATAAGAATAGAATAGGAGAATAAAAACAGAGTCAAAGGAGAGAGCAAGTGGTTGGTTTTGGAATAGTGGAGCAGCGGAAGGACTAATAATGGTAAGGTACTATGGTGGTGGGTATTAAGAAGAGAGTAGAGATAGTGAGTACATAATAAAAGTACAGATATTTGATACATACGTACGGGAACGGGAGGCGAGGGGCCTCCGGCCACGAGGACGAGAATGATGAGCACGATCATTTTCATGTTCGTCATGATCACAATCAAGTGCCATCGCTATGTCTATATCAATCAAGGCAAGTGAAATGCGCCGGGCGGGCGGGCGGGCGGGCGGGCGGTTGGGCGGGCGGGACAGAGCACAAGGAGAGAAGAGCAGAGCAGAGAGCGCGCAGATAGACAAACAGGACGATGGCACAGCACATCATCAGAGAGACACAGAGAGTGAGCAGTGAGCAGTGTGTGTGTGTAGGTCATTCAGTTAGATAGACATTCAGTTGGTCGTGTGGCAGTGGACACAATCGGTCAGTATTGTTCATTCGTTGAAATGGATGGATGGGTGGACAGAGACATTTCAGGTCAGAAAGGAAGCAAAGAGCCACAGCCAGTTCGCATCCGTTCAGTTCATTTCATGTCATGACAGCCAGTTGAGGTTTTCAATGCAAGAACATAGAAACAAAGTCAACTGTAATTAATGAAATGGATTTTATTGATTCAAGACACAACATCTAACTACGAAATAATCTAGATTCCTAATGCTTGGTTGAATGCCACTGCGTCACACACACAGACACACGGAGATGCGTGATCGAAACTGTACAAAAAACAGTAGCCAATACGATTACTCATTAACACTGGAAGGTCCAACCAATTACCAAGACCTACTATTATAACTGGGTTACTGTGTAATCTAAAATTATGTACGTGTCTGCAGCAAATTACAATTCGCAAGATTAACATTTTCCTATCTTGCGATATAATTTTTACCCTATTTATATACTAATTTTGAGAATGTGGAATTTTCGAATGAAATTGTATTTCAAAAGATGAGAAATAAAATGGTAGAGGTAGCAGGGAAGATTAAAACAAAGCTACAATGTAGGATGCGTCCTGCTTCCACCATCATCATGCAAAGAGATTATACTAGTAAATAAAAAGTATAAGGTATAGCCCAAGTGAACTCATTCATACAAATAGCATATAGCACAGTTATTACTATTACCCTAAGCATTCTAGTATTCCTATTGTTTGTATTTAGAATGTGCAAGTACACAGTAGGCAAGTCAATGATGCGTAACATGAACAGTTGTGCAGAGCATTCCATTGTGTTTGTTTATGCATTTCATGGAGATTCGCCTTCGAATTCGAGATTGTATACCAGTCCATCAGTTAGTATTCACTTTGCCCTACTTTTGTGATTTTTCATTGCTTCTCTGCATGGAATAGATCCATATGTAAACATCTCTTCTGATATTTTATTCTAATAATTGCGATTGTAAGCAGATGAGGTCATGGAATGACAGAAAACAGTGGAGAAAGGAGAAAAATCTCTTTGAACTTTTTGAATGGTAATAAAATGGTATTGTTTTCATCTGTGAATTATTCATAGAGAATTGACCTGAGAGTATTTTTCAGTTGCCCTTGACTGTCCTCAAGTACACTTTGGTAATGTAATAGTTATTTATAGATTTATAATATGAAAGGCAAGGACAGAATGAAATAAGAGCCCTTCAGAGACCAGACAGACGAACAGGTCAATCTAACCATCAGCTTTTGTGAGAGGGGAAGCACCGTGCAGTCCCTCCACCATCAACCATTATGTTGCCCTTACAGAAGAATTGTCACGGTCTTCTGTGTCTTGCCTTTTCTCTCAATCCCCATGATATCTGTTTTAGTGAGTGAACAGTGTGCTCGCCTACAATTGCTGCTCTACAATTGAACATGTCACAAAGAGTGTGATGATGATGTGATGTTGGATGGCAAAGTATTAAGCCATATGACAAGGGAAGGCACGTCGAGCTGCAGAACAAGAGGACAGAACAGGACAGACTCCTGCCATGTCACATCACATTTCAATTTCAACCTCACCAAGTCAAATGGTGACATGACTTGACTCAACGACTTGACTTTTGCTCCCATTTTCATGTCTGTCTTATTCACAACTCGAGTCAACTTAATAACACGGCTTACTTTTCTACTTTGAATTACACAACGTCTCTAAAATATATTTCCTCTGCCTTCTTCATCCTCCTTAGACGTTACTTCCACTAATTGAATGCATTTTCAGACACAATATTTTGCATGTATTTATGTATGATCTAAATTCTCCTTTCTCTGTCTATCCATTACGCCACCATGTAAAAATTTCTGTATTCTTCTAATCCAACCTTAAATTTAGTGCAGGTCCATCCATAATAAGCGTATATTCCTTTAGTCTTTCGATGTCTCTGTATTCTGTTTGATCCTTTTCTGTGCACTTTGTTCAATTCTTTTTTGTGTCTATTTGACATTTAGGCATTCCTATTGGTGATCAGTGCTAAATTCCGTCCCATGGAGTGTTCAATGCTCAGCGGTGAATGAGAGTGGGAGACATATGGCGTATAACATTAGCAGTAAGTATCCGTATCTACTAAAAGTAAGCCATTTTCAGGCCACATGCTCATTCTCGTCTTCGATTGTCATGAATTTTTAATTGCGGTGAGCCTACAGTCGACCCTTCTAGCATCCCTACCGCCTACCCTAAAATACCCGGAGACCGCCAATAAATACTTTATCCATCATATCCTCATCATCATTCTCACCCAGCCACCTGTGTTTTAACTACCTACAAAGAATATCCTAAAATGAGAAAAAGAACCTTTGTACTATCCACTCACATCTTATTCTCAAGTCACTTGAAAGCTTACTGTTCCAAAATAACTGAGAGCTTTTTTCTCTTTGGGAAATCCTTTCTCTCATTCAATGAAGCAAGCGATATCACTTGGTTTAATTTCTACTACACTCGAGTATTTGTCCTCAAGAGAAAGTCTAAGAATAGAATTGCCCAAAGTCAATTCATTGAAAAGAAAGTCTTACGATTATTGTTATTGTTACTACAATCGATTGTCATTATCATTATTGTCAATGGCCAGTTTTATTGGTAAATCTGGAATAATTCAGCCAAAGCAGAGGGAATGCGTACGTGCAAGGTTCATGTCTAGTGAAATGCATGGCCGATTTGTAAGTGAATCGCTAAATCAAATGAAAGTCAATTTCTTATTATCGAATAGGATATAGTCACGGTCATTGAATTGGATTGAATTGCGTAACGCACTCGAGTCCCGTGTAGTGGCAGTGCTATGTTTATCATTTGATTAGCTATAAACAATAAAAGAATGGGTGGGTGCACTTACACAGACGGAGACAAGTGGCCAAGTGATAAGACGAGAGAACGGGACACAGCTCCTATGACATAACCTACTGTAAATACTTACTGTTAGGAAAGTAGACTAAGGCAGTCCTAAATCATATCGTGTCACATCACAGCAGCCAGCAATAATTCTCATCCAATTATTGCATTCAATCCACATTATTTCCGTATCCTGCTTGTGTTCTGTTCTCTTGTCTATGCTGTCTGTGTATTAGGGAACGGAGAACCACTCGGTCTATTCTCGTAGAATCCCTTCTCCATCCATCTGCATCTTGTTCCCTCGCTTTTATTCAACTATCACAATCAATTCCATTCTATCGCCATTACTGCCATTAGTTTAAGTATCCTTCTCCATTGTAGCTCCTACGAGTGGTATTTACATTGCAATGTCCCTTTATGATATAATATATTATGTACAATGCAATTTTCTCCCTATATCTATATAAACTTCTCACGATGGATTTAAGGCAAATGTTTTTACATGTAATGCAATGCCGAGTGAGGAAGTGGTCGCTAGCTAACATTGTATTACAGGGTTTCCGGAAGGTCAGGGCTTTCTCGTAGAACTATTCCATTACACAGTATTTTCTGAATTAGAGGATGACAAAACCCATCTTACTAAAACCCCGGCGCTTCCACATACCCTGCGACTTGACATGGACAGAGATACAGGGAGAGGGGACCCCCGTGTAGTCGACGAGAGCTTTCATTGACAATTATCCCTTGAAGATATTATTGGCTTTGACTTTGGCGAGGGTCTTTCTCCTTCTGTGACTGTCTCAATTCGTAGGAAATTGTTGCCAATGTAATTCAATGGGTGAACAGTGTCTACATCTCATCCTCCTCGCTTACAGATCCAGCCACCGACGGCCTTAAATTATAAAACATGCGAACAAACAAACTTTGCGCATTCTCTGTGTACGCATACAATGTGTGTGTCCTATGGTCTGACAGCAAAAGCAAATACACATGAAGAATAAACACTACGTACACCAAAAGAAATTGAAGGACAGATTCGTACCTTAAAATGAAAAGCACATTGCGTTATTTATAGTATTTATGTATGTGCAGACACTACCACGGAGGAACCATATAACCAAGACTAGCAGCAGGGCAATAAATCTTGCAATGTCTCTCTCTGCTCTTTCTATTTTACGCAGTAGTCCACTTTTCAATAGGAAGATAAATGTATCGTGAAACGTACGTTGATCGCGAGTACCTGAAATTGTCTGTGTACACTTTTCGTGAGTGGAAGAGCTGAAGAAGCTACAAAACATGTAAACGTTCAGATAATATCTCTAGTGGAAGCAGTGCTACATTTATTGGTGCTACAAATGCCCTGCTTTTAGGTAGGACACTGAGCGGGTACGGTCTCTCGCAGTAAATTACAGGTCGACCTCCTATATAGTTGCACGTTGTCTGTTGTTGTTTTATAATGTTGTGATGATTGGAGGTATTGTGATGTAGACAGATTTTTGAGTCCACTCACTTATCGAGGATTTTCGTTTAAAATATTGCCCATGTTGATTGCAGGGTCAACAACGACACCAGCACACCGGCTGAAATCATCAAGTCATTGACGATGGGTCGTTGTGCAGCATGTGCCAGCATTGTCGTGTATCTGACTGTGTGTATAAGTAAGTAGCATGCCTTACCACCCAAAAAGTTCTCTTTCTAAATACTTGTACCTACTGCACTTGGAATTTATTACTCGTATACTTCCAGCTTCTCGGTTTTCCAAGTGCCGAGTGGATGAGCTGAGAGGACGACGGCACAGTACAACAGAGTCTCAATATCATCACAATAAACACAGAGAACACTTGAAGTGGCCACTAATTCTTCTTTTGTTGACTTTCGTCAATATTTTCAGGTGGCCGGACTCGACCCAATCGTTTCACGCTACTTTACATGGAAATATTTATTTGTGGACTGTTTGAGTACGAGAGTGCTGCTTGTGCCGAGCGAACTAAATAAATTATCCTTAATAAGTGGCTATACATGTAGGTACAATTGCGGTGCGCTTAAGTACACATTCAATTAGTACATATAGATTAGTAGGTCACAGGTGTAAATATCAGCTTAGCAATAACATTCCGTAATAAAAGCTAAAACATCCAAAATGTGTGTACATACACACGTATGTTGTCCAAATAGAAACATCTGTCCAACTTTCCACGTGAATTTCTACCGATTTATTTCAGGATTATTTAACAGGAAGGGTAGCCGCCTTACATACAGTCAATGTATAATGTAAGCTTAGCCCAGCCTGCACAAGGGGAAATATATGCACTAGTGCGTGATTACCTAAAGGCATTTTCAAATGCAAATTACAAAAATCTGGTACTCAAGTCAGTTTCCTTATAAGTGCAATGGTTGTTTATTACGATGAAGCAAAGTAAAGGGACAGTTAATATTTTACGACCACGAATGTAATGTTAAAAATAATATTAAAGTAGCATTTGCATATGGAATACTTTGAATAAAATTCGTATACACATGAGTACATGCATAAATAATGAAATTGCATGTCATGCTATTTAGTATTCCAAGCAAACATTGACTGTGCAAAGGGTGGGCCATGCAAAATATTACTACCAATCCAACACAATAGTAATGAGACTCAATAGGTCAATGGGTACAATATAGGTACAATATGGTGCTTGTAAATATATGGTCCTCTAACAATAAGATACGAAAGTCATAATGTACGTATGTACGTTCACTATACTAATAGTTCGATTGACAATTATCCTAGATTATTAGCTAATATAATAAGTACATTGTGTAAGTTTAAGATGAGAAATAGAATATGAGAAGAGGATGAGATAGCGAACTGTATGAATGAATATCAACACAATAAACACAAAAACTAAGTGGTAAGATTTCGTCTGTAAAGTCAACTGAGCATTTGGGTGGGCTCTCTTCCCTCAAGATTCAATGTACACAGAAAAAGGTATCGTAACGAGTCTGCGGTTACCTCACTTACGCTTATGTGTACATTGAGCCAGAGCCAAGTCAGAGGAACACCACAACGCAGCGAACCCCCTGAGGGGATACAAAGTCTAAAATCTTGAGAAGCTCGAGTATTAATAAGCGAATTTGCTCAGTTTAAAGCTTCGTATCGGCTTTACGAGAGCGGAGAAGGAATGGAGGACGCTGAAGAGAGAGAGAGAGAGATTCGAAATCTTTGTCAGTTTGTTCATTGAAAGATTAAAGTCATGGCGCGGACTTTTTGTGTGTGAACGAGTGGTGCATTATGTGTGTGTATGCGTGTGAAGACATGAGTGAGTCCGTAGTAAGAATAAGTTGCCGACAGAGAAATCAAGTAGGATTGTCAGAGCATTGGATGGAGGTTGGTGGAGAGGCTGAGCAGAAGAATAGCACATCATCATCATCAACAACAATCTCGTTGAATTCAAAGGGAAGCATCTCTCTCGTCAAAAGCAGCCAATATAATGTAATGTAATGCAGTGCAATAATGGGATGTGATTTGAGTGAGTGAGTGAGTGAGTGAATGGCGGCGTCCGTTTCTTTGAGAGTGTGTTTACATAGTCAATCCACAATCATCTCCTCCATCCAACAAACTTCACTCGTCCACTCGACTCAATATTATATTTCTTTTTAGATCTCTCTGTGTTCTTGTCTTCGACAAACCCACCTACTTATTCCTAATGCCCTGACATGTGTATTGTTTGGCTGTGCACTGTTAACGTAAGGTGAGGTGAGGGGATGTGATCCTCTCTAGTGTTATCTTTATGTTTATGCTCAGCTTAGCTTTTACTTGTGCAAGGCTCTCTTCTCTATCTCTCTAGTCCTCACTGGATTCAATATGGAGTCCATTGCAAACACTCATGTCTTGTCAGTATTCTTGTTGCTTCTTCCATGTGCTTCAACATAAGTCTTTGCCTTTTTTTCTATTCCATTCTGTGCTCTTTGCACGGATCTCCCAGTCATACACGGCTATATAATATGTACATACGCAGTTTCAATACATAGCGACTTATGTACCTGTGCTGTACGCCTTTAATACTTTATTACTGTGCACAGAAAGTATTTGTAGATAGGGGACTGCTAAATTTGCACACAACAAATTCCGTCACTGAATCTACATAAATATTACTACTTCTTCTCTTTTGCTCGTGACTTGTCTTTACTTTTAAACTATCTGTCTCTATATAAATAGTTCATAAATAGACATGAGCTTACAAGGGTAAGGCTACAACAGATTACACGTCTCTCCCTTTGCTATCAGTTTCTGTTGTTAACATGGTATCTAAAATTCTCATTAATTTTAAAGATGAAATAAAACAACGAATGGGTAAGCAGATACTTACGTGCATTTGAATATACAGACAAGAATTTCAATCACATGACAAATAGTAAGACTGCAGACTGCAGGGTACATAGAGGAATTGACATGCACGAGTATTAATTTCCGAAAAGGATGAATAATAAATGATATGCAATAATATCAGTTTCTCAAAGCAACTCTTGTGCGTCTTTTCGTTTCAACTTTCGATTCCAGCAAAGAGAAATGTTGATGTCTATATTCTGCATACTGTGTGCAGTGTAGTAGTAAGTAGAATGCGTACGATAACTGGCATGTTTCCTTCGTGTACACAAAGCACTGTGTACATAATAAATAATGTATAGAGAGCAAATTTCAATTCAAGAAACCAATTTGTCGTTTCTCCCTTTGAAGTGGAGTTCCGTCGAGAAAAAGTTCAGCAAAGAAAAGGAAATAGAAATCTGAGTTTCTTGCTTTATCTTTGCTGAACTTGATGTCGGTTATTCGGTGAGAGTGAGCCACCAAACCGTGCACATACATCCCGGTCATTTAAGCTCAACTTTGAAGATTCAGTCGGGATTTGCATATACGACTCAGTGAGTACAATCCCTATTAGTGAGTTGATAGTCCTCGCAGCTCCCCAGACTCACGTAACATAAATATGTGCATAAGAAGAGGAAGAGCAGAAGAGACACAAGGGAAGACAAGACGATCAATAATGAAATTCTACAACTCACTCTACAAATATGAACTCCCAGCAAACGCGTACCAACCAACCAACCAACCAGTAGCACAGCATTCCTTTAACTGCTAGCAAAATTTCATTCGGATGCATTTCACCAGCGCTCCGAACGGTTCCCTTCTTCCATGATATTGGCCTATGACTACATAATGTGTCAGGTACCCAGAAATACTATCTGCAATATTGGTAGTACCTATAGTAAGTACTACAAGCGAAACTAGACACGGGATAATAATAAGGCTGCATCATTGTCCGTACGTTGACTCTGAAATGAAACTTTTGAATTCCAAACTTTCATTTCCCCGTCTCCATTCTAATCTCACACAAGTTCTGCAACAAATGCTACAGAAATAAGAAGATTGTATTTATCTCTCTGTGTGTACGCATCAACTACGTGATGGAGCGACAAAGACTCATGTTTTGAGTAGCCAACTAATAGTAGAAGTATTTTAGTAGTAGTGTACTACAGTGTGCATAATGAATAGTACATTTTAGAATAGCGTTACTAAATACTACGCGTTGCATAGCTAAAGTAATGTGTGCAAATAGATTATGTGAAAGAGACGAGCGCCAAGATAAAATATTGTATTGCTCATTCGAGGTTAACTTTCAAATTATTTCTCTCGCAGTTGCAAAAGAAATCGGTTTCTTTCAACGGATCGGAAGAAATATTTACAGCGATCTTTGAAGAAAAGTTGATTTTGGCAGGTTTGGCTTTTGGCATGGTGGGATGACTTGAGTTGATGTGATGTAATTCAAGAGATGTGATGGTAATGCTAGTCAAAAGAAGAACTGCTGCCAAAATACGGCAGATAACACCCTCAGGAGCGCTTCTCACGCTTCACTTTATCTCTCGTAGCTTCCTCTCGCTCTCTCTTCTCACAATGTACTACCAGAATGTATTTCTATATGCAGCACAGAGCACGGCGTCAATACTATATGTATTTATAGAACGTATGCACATCTCTCCCCATTATTAGCACTAGTCAGAAATAGTCAGAAATAGTAGACAGCAGCAGAGTTGCATAGGGCGGCCTCATAGACATGGATAGGTATGTATAATGTATTAGCAGAGAGTAAGTAGAGAATGGTAGAGAGAATAGTGGGAGTATGTATTTGAAAGAAAAGGAAAAGAGTGCCGGGTGTTAAGAGAAAACTGGGCAGGGAGGGAACACAGGCCTACTCTGGAGACGAAGGAAGAAGCAGACGAAGTGAATTCAAGTCTAAGCAGCAGTAGCAGCAGAAGTGCTGGCCTGGTTGGTTGGTTGGCTGGTGGACGAAGGAAAGTGAAGGGTAGGAAGCTCTCGGATGTCGGAGAAAGGAAAGTTCCCATTGATTTTTCTCCGTGCAGTCACTATATGTACTACATACTATGACTACTGACTAGCACTGTGATGTGGTGTGCTGTGTTGTACGGTGACTTGACTACCGGAGTCCGCATGCGATGTGCCCATTTAGATACGCACCGGGACTTCAACTTCACTCCGACCAAATCCACTGCAACTCCAACAATAAGTAAGTGAACCGGCTCGAAGAAAACCCTATCGTATCTATCAAATGATCCTATCGCCTTTCTATCTCCTCCTCAGACTCCTTCTTGCATTGCACACACATACAAACACAAAATAATATTCCCTCCGCTGCTGCTACAACGAACGTGGACCCTCGTCAGCTTATCTGCATTACTACATTAGCGTATGTTGCGTATTATGTTGTGAGCACGGAGAGATAAGGTGACTCGCACAGTTGGATATCGCACATTGATGTATTAGTATAGTCGATAGACTCGAGTACGAACTGAATGACTTGACTCCCCGTGACATGATACAAACAAGAATCTTATACGCAACTGCAATAATAGGGACACAGAGAGTATGGAACATGTATCGCATCTACTGGCTGTGCTTGACACAGCGTGAGTTCACTGTGAGACTTGCCTAACTCTCAATTCCATAACAATGCTTTTATAATGCTGTAGTAGTATTTATATAATATATGGTAGGTACTCTCACGATTGTTCGTTCACATCTGTAACAGCCCACTGTCTATGAGTCGAAGTTCGGAGAGTTCACGGAAAATAGCAACATCAGGGAAAAGTCCACCTTGTTAAGGAATTTATATCCCCATCATTGAGCTATATAGTATATATTGTACATAGCTATAGGCTTCTACGCACTACTAGTGTATGGATATACGACGCCTTCATAAACACAGATTTAGAATGAAGAGTAGTTCTATTGATTCGGACTAAATGTGTTGGATTGTAGGATTATGCAGAGTATTCGGTATTGACGCACTGGCCCAGTATGCTCTGTCAATAAATTATTACATTTTTCATGAAATCGATGAATTCTTTGATATTTCGTTTTTTGGCTGACTAGATATTTCTTAATTTTTTTTTTTGTTTATCACGATTTCTACTGAACAGTCCATGTGAAACATTGTGTACTCAATATTAAAAGAGAAAATTAAACTCCGATATTCTGTTGGTAGGTAGTACAGAATATCTGTACTTATTTTGTTCGCCTATACATGTTGTGTACTATAATGGGGAACTAAAGTTACTGCAGGTTAAGTGAAGTATAGATTTGTGTCTGTGCAGCAAAAGTTGACGTTGACAGCACGGATCATAATAACAGCGACGTTATCGTAATCTCCGATCAAATTGGAAATTGTGCGTAAATAAATATTTCCTCTCTGAATACTGACTACTAGTAGTAGCATTCAATTCACAGTATGCAAATACTAGTATTATTTTGCCCAAACGTATCGTGTGCTAATTTCGTGGCGTTACGTTCAGCTTACAATCATCTCATCGTTCACATGCCATGCAACAGCCACTTCTGCGATACAATTACACACCAATGCACCCAAAGCAAACGAAGGAAACGTCAGGTTGGAAGAAATAAGCAGTTGATAAATCCGGCGATAAAATTACAAGTAGACAGTTGACACACTCAACAAAATGAAACAGACCATAACTAAAGCCAACTCATTCTTAATTCATAATTCATTCTCCAGACTTGAGGTAGCAGCTACCCACCTTGCCCACTATTCCTTAGCTCATTCAAACAAATATTACTAATCTAATCTACACCGTAGGTGTAGCGAAGCACTCTGCCATAAAGATGCTTTATTATATGGGCAATAGTATAATAATAAGCGATAAATACTAGCCTATGCATGTAAACGTGCTTGAAACCTACTAATAATTCGTGTTACTGGTTTCTTTGCGTTTCGGTTAATACCAATGTAGATTAAATGCACGTCTCGGTCAGGCAATTAATTATCAAGCGTATCTCAGAATTACGAACGAACCGAACGATGCGTGCACACGGCTGCATCTCTTCTACCCGGACAAAGGGAATTCAAACAAAACAAGCTTACATTTCAAATGATGTTTTCGTCTACATCAGGTTTAAATAAGAAATGCGTGGATAATTATTATAGGTATGGAATCGTACCACTATGTCAGTAAGGAACAAGGATAGTTGATTAAACTGTTTTCTTTTGTTTTAAAGTAAATGCACGACAAGCCTATTACAAATAAAACGAGACAATGTCGAATCAAATTGGGTAATCAAAAATTGTCCATTAACAACGGATTACAAAACAAAAACATCCGTGCTTATCTAGTGATTTGATTCATTGTCTGTAATTTCTATTTCCTTCTTTGTGAGACACTTTAACTGATTCCCCGCCCAGACTGCATTCATCCAAGAAATAAATCAAAACAAATGTCTATCATTGTAAAAATATTCTAAAGCAAATGGGACGGTGCAAATGGAAAGCTAATATTATTATCTTGCATTTGATTTGGTACCGTACCTAATGTAGGAACTTAACATAATGAACTAGTGAAAGGAATGATGCAAACGGTGTAATGCAAAAGCATTACACCGTTTCTTAGTCACGTTCATATTCACTCATTCCTAAAAGCAGACTTAAATAAAAAGGAGCAAGCAGTATAACGATAAGACTGAAAGATTTAATTGCAAACTAACCAGTAAATACAATGTGTGATTACTGTTGCATAATGCACTGCAGTCTAATTTAAAACATTCTTCATTGTGCATCTTTCCCATTCATTTTGCTGATACATGCAAAGCAGCTATCTAATTTACCTATTTGGATTCTTTTCTGCGTAGTAGTGACTGAGAAATTTTAGAAATGTATATTTGTGCATTTTGTGTAGAATTGTATTATGTAACTTACATGTGAAAGCACCTAAATATCTAAAAATATCTGATAACTATTATCAATTAGAATTCGGGTATAAGAAAACATTTTGGTGAAATGGACGCAATAAGCTAACATTAGCACCATGTGAATCATATGGATGTTTTCCTGATTGTATAATGTAAATCTGAATCAGAATACTAACCGTATATTTAGATTAGGTACTTATAAATGCTTCAAAAGACAATGCGTACTGCAGAATTTAGTATTGCATAATGTGATGTATTGTGAACTGACCGGAATTGGAAGCTTCGTGATGAATAGGAGTGACGGCGGGTGGAGTGTTCAGTGAAGAATTGTTCTCGCCGTTGACAGCCTTCTCAAGAACCTCGTGGTCGTCTTTACAAAAGAGACCATCATCCCTGAGTGCGAATTCGTCACCAGGCACCAACTGCCTCTCACATGCAACACACCGGAAACATTCCATGTGGTAAATCTTACTTCGGGCTCTCATCACGAAATCATTCTTGCTAAAGCACAGCCCACACTTTTCACATTTTGTACCAAACAGTCTGAAAACACAAAAATACACTTTATAATAAATCATTCCCCGCAGTACTCATTCACACCTCTGAATAAGAAACACCTAAATATTATTATGCACTGCCCCAGCTCGAAGGCATATGTACCTATTTATTATTGTCCACACATTTCTAACGTCTTCATCGCGCTGAAATAACTACGCCTTTCCGAAAGTATGCAAAATAAAAAATTCGGGAACAGATTTTTCACCGTCCCTAATAGCACGGCCTACGCTTGCTTGCTGGTAATAATTCATTGTGTTTCCCAAAGGGAAGTTCTAGTATAAAGTCAGAAAAATAGAAAGTAGTACATAAAAGAACAAAGTTATGCTCACCTATACGTACTATCTAATTTATTAGTATTGCACAGTGCATTGTGATAACAGTAGAGGTGGCTGGCTATGGCTGGCATAGGTGAAAGTAAAAAAGGAGCAAAAAGAATTAGGAAAGAGTCCTGGACAGCTTAATGGTAATATCAGTTACAAAAAATTCCATATTTGAAGCGAGTGATTCGGAAAGGCGAAGGCATGGCATGTCAATTGTTCATAGCCCTAATAGTTCCAAATTATAGTGTACTGCTCACAGAGTTCCATTCTTACGAGCATTTTACACGACAGGCCAATCCTCGAAACCCCGTGCACATAATATCTCCAATGTGTACTACGTAATGCTAGAAAACTCCGATGAAGAATAAATAGTAGAACGAGTAGGTGTATGTAGTTCCTGTAGTACTTACTTGCTGCTGCTATAAGCACAACATAGCAACCTTTCTCTATAGTCTATCTACTATAAACTTTATCTCCATTTTTACAATCTTTCGGAACAAAGTCTATAAAATCTGTCTGGCTGCCAAGAGTTAAATGCTCGTGTTATGGTCACCAAGAATTTATTCGACATAATAATCATAAAAGAATTTACATGCAGAAATACAGCGATTCCACGTAGACTACGCCAACTACGACTAATGAATAGAAAATATCTGCACATAAGCATGCAGCTATTTTTATATACTGTTATATAGTATACTATGCTTGTTAGTTATTCAGTTTAAAACGTAGGTAAATTCTAATTTGTTCATTTTAAACGGGTGACTATTGAATAAATTTTAAAAACCAAACAATGATAATGCTTACCAAAAACTGTCCAATACATGTAATTATTTAAGTATAAATATCTTACCTTACGTAATCGCGTTTACAGTATGTTTTTCCATCGCGTACGAAGCAGGTGCACGTCTCATCTAGGAATTGTTGGCATTCTACACAGCGAAGACAACTTGCATGCCTCAAAAACATAAAAATCCATATTAATAAAGTTAATATGCTAACAATAAGTTGCATTACATTTTATAAACAGGGGATAAACCCAGTGTAATCTAGAAATGGATGCCGCAACAATTACAATCAACGGGTTATAACGGATAGCAAAATAATCGTTGCTACATATAATCTTTTAATTTGAAAATTGAAAATTATCATCGATTGGGCAAAGGTATTTAGATCTGGGCAAGAAATTTTATTCCAAAAAAGCAGTGATTTTGTCCCAGAAGCAGAAAGTGTTCATATTATTTTTAGAGGTATGCTACTTTAATACATTATTATTCATTTTTAACTGAAATTGTAATATTTTTACTTCAAGAAGAGCTGAAATATACATGCGATCGATTTGACAAAAGTTGTACTCTTTACAATAATTTCCAAACTGTTATAATTGATATTGTACATATTAATAAATATTGAATTCAAGTGTGAACAAACAATTAAAGATTACTTACCACTCCAGGTCAGGGGCCACCCTTAGAATGTACTGGTCGTGTATTTGGGAGCCACAGCCCACACAAAGACTCAGCCGCCGCTTCTCTGACATACAAAAAAGCACTCCTGATATCAATGATGATGTATTCTTTGGCTCTAATCTACATTCTTCTTACAATTAATACACTCCCACTTACTTTACCCACGAGAATACGATTTAAATCTCTAATATAAGGATATATACTAATGTCCGTAGTGTTAAATCTTCCATGAATATTTTCACAATAATAGTAGATACATAACTGGTTCAATCGTTCTTTTCAAAAATCTGTCTCGCATATGTGGAAGTAACCTTTATTTTATTATCGTACTGTGATAATCGATAAGTTCATGATAATTGATCAGTGTATACAGATTTGCACGAGATTTGGATTTGGGTGAGAAGGAAATTAAAGGAAAGTTAGCTGAACCGAAAACAGATACTTTATGCGTGAAGTGGTCTGGTTTGTCAGTCGCCCCTGTGAAAATTGATCCAATTTGAGTGTTTTGCTAAAATAATTTTCCTCTTTGTAACGTGACAATCTGTACGTGAAAATGGAAAAGAAAGCTTGATAATTCACCCATATGGCTTATTGCTTTCGTCCCATCCGAAAAAACGCGTACAACTCATTTGTCACCAACTCAACAATTAAGCTAAATGCAATGAGACCGAGGAAAATGAGAGAGAACTGTGTGTTCGAGTGTCACCACCAAAACTATCAACTATATCTGTATAGCATGCGATTCACTTCGTACATTCAGTTGACAATGGAGTATATAGTTGGTTGTATGGATAGGAGGTCAGCGTAGCGGAAGTAAAGTTTATATTCATTCATGGCTCTTCTGTAGGCTAATGGGTACGAACACAACAAAATAATCATCACGGCTGAGATGAAGAGAACAACGACTCGAGGCGTTTATAGATCTGTACTTTGTCATATCCCTCCATTCATCCCACATTGTCGATAAAGATATACATAATCATGCCTAGTTGACTAACGCCGGCCAAATCAGTCATGAAGTGCACAGAGGATTCAGATTTAGAGACAATGACTGCGACAATGACAATAGAAGGCATGGAAAGGCAAGGGTTGCTTTCCATTTCTCTGCCACACGCCATTTATTGTACACGAACACAGAAATTTACAAGATTTCCAAATGCAACTTTCAGGGTTTATTAGACTGAAACCCTAACCCATGACAAAATTGAAAAAATTATACTTAGTAAAATAGTAAAGAAAATTTGGACCATATTAATCTCTGAAAGCCCCAACGCCTAAATATATGGGTTTTCTGTAGAAACAAGAATTTGGGTTCTTCTAACGTTGAAAGCCTTTAAACAAACCCTGCTCGTGTTCTGTTGTGCAGATAGAACTCGGAATCCAATAGATAACAATACCAACAATAAGTAATACAATGCAATGGGATAAGAATGGAAGACGGGGAAAAGTTTCTTTTGTACATGGAATTAAGTACACAGTTTTGACTTGGACTGAATTGGTGACAAAGTTCATATACACACATCGTTCGTTGTGTCTGCTGCACACTTGTAGCAATATCAACTGCAGGCAAGTCAATCTTGAATACTATAGGTAAGTGAAATCATTCGCTTGAATAAATAGTGCAAATGAAGTGAACAGCCCCGAGAGAGAGAGAGAGATTACGTATGTACGAACATCTAATGTACTTGTTGTACAACGTTGGAATAAGGGTTTTACGTTATAAATAGCAATGTGTGCTATTACTACATCGATGCAGGGCAGAATAGATTATGATAGAAAATTGACTTGTTCTTTAATGAAAGTTTCTAGAGAAGAGGACAATGGAGGACAAGGGTTGAGCTTTGGAGTAGTTTTTACAACTGAACTGTATTAAACCCCTTGAATGGAAAGTCACACCAAATTTGGCACAATTAGTTCCGTTCCGTGCGATCGATTACCATCAGCAGCACGACTACTACCTTCCTTTTTGGTCTGGAACCAAATTACCCACAGAAAAGGAGAGAGACAGAGTAGACGCTGTCGTGCAATGTTTTATTCGTTCGTTCGTGTGCATCTACGGCAGTTACATAACTGACAACACACTTGCATGCGTCTCTGGAGACAGAAGTCAAGGGAAAGACCTCCTCTTCCTTCCTAAATGGAGAAAGCCATTAACGAAATTAAAAGTCAAGTGCTCTCCTTCCCATTTTAGACACTTTAGCATATGTAGGTGGGAACGACGCTAAGGAAAACTATTCACTATGTAGAGCGTAATCAGCACACAAACAGTTAACCCTACAATGAAAACCTTTTGCACATTCAGTGTCATCCAATGCAAACTGCAATTCATTTCACTTCCTTATGTGTTACTCAATATTTACGTACTGTATGTATTTGTGTCCAGTTGAATTTAGGGGCGGTACAAATGTAGAAAATTGTATTTTCATTTTCCATCGTATTATTTTATTACGATAAAAATACATAATATCACAAAGAACAGTTCAATGTTCACATTCTCGAATATCCTTAGGGGTTTTATGTTCTAAGCATTGAAAGAATCTAACAATATATCTAATGGTTGCTGTTCTGCCAGAAAAAACAACGTAATCTTAATGTAAAGGGATACGACACACAGAAATAAGATTTCATGAATGTACATACACTCGGAATTTCTAACTTTGCATTCAAAAACACAAACAGACTTGCTAAGGTCACTTGTTTGGTACATGAGGATGTGTATTAGTACCTTACTTCAAAGTTCAGCTCCTCCCATATTTTATATCAATAAATAGTACTCTAAGAAACTGTCTGCTGACGTCAATGGAGAAATAGAATATAGTACACACCTTCGCCTACTGCGGCAACACTTTGACAGACGTTGCATTTCAATGTGAAAGATTTCACACCGAAAACTGAAACGATGATGATAAGTGCCACCATCTTTACAATTCTTTACAGTAATTATTGCAAAACAACAGGACGAACCGGCAAGGGAAGAGCATAATCTCAAATATCAGCACAAACATAGGTTTCATATCACTTTACACTCCGTGTTGTAGGCGGTCATTGCTTCGTCTTGTCGATAACACTAACTAATGACATTAGAAACATTGTCTGCAACTACTCAAATAGGAAAACTACAAACATGTAAAAAAGTGATACACGCACTGCAAAACAGTCTGTATAAGTACCTATACATTGTTCATTCTTTATACTTATTAATTCAAAAGAAAACCACCGGAGCAGGCTTAGGTTTTAAGGTGGTAGATTTTGCATTAATTTCCCAAAAATGTGTTTCAAATGGTCAACTTTAAGTTTTCAACATTACAGAAAGCAAAACTTGTAAAAAAATCTATTTTAAGGGCTCTTTGATTCGAAGGGGCTTATCTATATCTCTGTTTGTGCTGCTTTTAATTATATGACTGCATTCCACATAGTTAATCCTAAACTGTGCGTGGTTCTTTTCAAAGTTGGATTTACACAGCTCCATTGTATCTATATTCCAACTTCCTACACTTACACCTACTTTGTTAACTATGCTAGAGTTGTATGTAGGGTGTTCCAGCAAGGACCATAAAGAATTTAGCTAAATTTCGTTCTTGGTTGTATTTGATATAAGTATTTACTACTCTTGGTTGGAGCAGATAAGTAACTAACTAAATAGTATGAGTATCCCATCAGACATGCTATCAACATCTTCTATCTATCTCATTCTCATCTCTTCACGTCTAATGGAATGGCTGTTGGTTGTTTTGTCGCTGTCTAGATTTCAAGATGACTCCCCGCCCGGCGCCTCGCTCTTACTCATGTCCATTATCCATATGTATTGGCATTAGTCGACACAGCCAGCAAGGAGTATGTGCACATTCGACTCTTCAACTCCTCGTCCGTCCATGTAGCAGCTTTAAAGCAGCCCTAGCGAGCGCAGCTCTAAAGAAGACTCTGAACACCATCCACCATCCACAAGAAGCGACAGATACAGAAAACAGGGTCTGGGTCGGGAACTTGACTCAAGTTAACTTGATTTTGACTTTGACGTAACTTTGCCTTAACTTGTATGTTTCCCTCCTTCAGTTTACCTGCATCCACCACTATTTATTTACTATACCAAAGGGTAACTAACGAAAGCTCCCATATATTTAAGGTACTTTAGAACTTGACTTGACTTATCAGTTTATAAGATTACCTTCATTTAATTTCAACAAGAGATTCATTCATTCATTAAGCTTCCACAAATGCGCTTCAATCTATTAAATATTTAAGCAGATGCATTCTATTTCTATTTAAGTATCTCTCTTAGCTAGCCTAGTAATTACCATCCACCAGTAAGACACTTTAACCTGCTTAACATTTACCACCTTATTGCATAATGGGAACGAGAGCTCCGGACGGACTTTATCTCCAGATCCACTATTTCTACTTCATGCATGTAGTACAATCGCCTTGTAGTGCACATTGATTATGTAGTCAATGAGCATTAAAAGATGCGCAATGCATGGAATTTTTTTTCCCTTAGCAGTTGCAAAATCCACACCATAGAAGTCAAAGTCACTAATAACGTCTGAATGTTCCCAATCAACTCATTAGTTAATCTATTATGAAAAGACTGAATGAGCAAGAGATAGAACAAAGCAAACTACTATGCCTACCCCCTTACACACATGCGATAGCTATGCTATATTATGAAGGTAGTTAGATCGCACAGTTATTCATTGCCTTGAATTGTGTATTATTTGTCTCTCATTTCTCTCGGGAACTCAGACAACTCAACTATGAAAATTTAAATGCACACATAAACAGTGACCATTTCACCTAGGTACTGTGTACACATACGGCGTACCTGTGTGTGCTTAAATGTAGTACCACTATATCTATCTATATGTGAGCATTCAACTGTCAATGTACTGTCAAGAAGGGAAGGCACAGAACAGAACGTAACTTTTCTACTAGAAACATTTATTAATGTCTTACGAACTCCGATTCATTAACTTTTTATCGGACTAATTAATTAAGTAGCGAAGGCAGACAGTGAGGTAGCTGAAGGTAAGCCGACAAGTGGAAAGTTGCCTTGACATGACGTGACTCATGACATGACTGCCTAAGAACCTGAATTCATACCTATTTCAGTCTATAAGTATATAGTGGCACACATGCACTCATATAAATACACAGGCTGAGTGAGTGGTGAGCACTGTATTGTAGTTTGTTTGGTTTATGCATGTCTCCGATTATTCCGAAGGAGGAAGGAACATTATGATTCTCACGAAACTCTTGTAACCAATAGACTGTTACGAGGAGCTGCCTTTCATTTTTATGAGTAGCTCGTCTATTGTGGTAACTAGTAAGTATGTATAATAGTGGGTACTTACTTAACTTTATGATTTAGATACACTCGCTACATCATAACGCAAAACGGCCAAGCACACGAGATTCTCTCTCGTACTTTAGATAAATGTGTTTTTCAAAAAAACTAGAAATGACTTGTCATAACTCTTAACGACTTGATCTTTACTACCCATCGATTTGCAATAAACTTAATTTTTAAGGGCTACATGCAGCCGTCTTTTGTTTTTCCTCTCGTCAAACACAGTCACACCATACATACCTACTATACATATAGTAGTGACAGTTTTTATTTAATTGCTCACTTCCTATACACTATATTACACAACGCATTGTTGTATGTACATATATGCAAAACGCAGTCTAGTGGTATAACAACAAATACTTTGTATTATTATGGAACTACTTCTTCCTCTATCAGTCAGTCGTTGGTGTGGGCTGTCGATTTGGTAGGGTACGCAGAGATTTTTAATTCTGACAAGATAGGATTTAACGTGGAAGGGGATATGTATTCTTTGCCTACTGCACACAATGGTAGGTAGGCACGTAAACGTAAGTAAGATAGGTGGGTTCACCAAATTTATGTGGCCCGAGGAAAGGATTAAAACTAGAAAATCATAATAATAAAGGTTGTCATAAGATGAAAGAATATTGTAGCCAGCAGATCCCTGAGAAGAAATCTCGTCATTTTGCTACTTACGCTCTTTTAGACTTTGCTGTCTCTTTGGGTTACCTGTGTGTATACGTATGTCTGCAGCAGACATTAATATTACATTATCCTGGGCTACACTGACTGAGAAGATTTATTTGATAGGATTTCATTTTCGTCCTCTTCATCGAACCATGAAGAAACCTTTATGCATTACGCAACGCGTTTTATACCGTGTCAACAGAAACTATGGTATCCACCTCTTTCAACTCACGGCTTCAACGTAGTTTTCTTCGCATCTTGAAGTTAAATATCCGTGTGGGTACACTTTTACAGTATACACGACTGACAAACATAAAAAATGTCTCTTCCAGCAGAAAAGTTCAATTCCGGCTCAAATTATCAAATCTCCGCGAGTACAAACGCCCGAAAACTCACAATCAGTTGAGGTGTTGGGAAATCGATTGTTTATTGTTTGTGTAAAGAAGAATCGCCTCGATTAAAAGCTAATAAAACGAATCGGAGACAATGCACCTGCTTTCGGTGCTGCCTATTGTTTTCCTGTTCTAAATAAAACAAAGTACGGCTTTTTTTTATCGAGTCGAGGTGAGGTGTTCGTTGCGATCTGATAGAATAAGAAACTCTCCTTCGTTTTATTGTCCACTGCCTATAGACACGTGAATAGACATTATTATATTGATTTGTGAGGAAGGGTGAGAACGTAATCTCACGTGTTTCCAGGGTGTCTTGTCTACCTCAGCCGAATATCGTCTTTAAGATCGCATTGTGAGAGCTGTCGATAATTGTACTGTGTGGAGGTAGCCGTTTCAAAGTTGTGTCCGATGTTCATTTACTTACTTCTCAAATTCAGTATCTCAATGTCACATAGATTTACATGTTAGCACTGCACATGGTAATATCATGTGCACGGAGCATCATACGAAGGAAAAACAAAGGTGGTAAGAAGATGTTAATACGGAATTGAATCTGAGAGTATTATAAATACATAGCAAGGGATAAGTGTACATAAAAATACGAAGGGACGAGTAGAGCAGAAGCAGCAGCAGCAGCAGAGGAGACTAAATACGAATTCGTCAACGAGAGAGGAGCACGGAGTGAGAAGTTCTTGTGTGAGTGAGTGAAATGAATGGCAGACAATCGTCGCCTAAGACCCGCTCTTATCTGACCTCTGATCGCTGCTGGGAGAGGGAAAGTCCCATGTAATAGCCCTTAATGACTCCAGACAGAGCCTCGTTTCATTTCAACTGTGCGGCACTCTGGCACTTCTTCAATTCAATTCTACTATTTACATGGACACATGGACATACAATTCAACTTCACTTCGCTCCCACCACCACCACCACCACCACATACAAACACAACTTGACTTACCTCCACACACACAAAGTACACTCTCGTAAAGGTAAGTCCGGTTGTTCCACTACTACGTACAGATATACGTACTAATCACAGTCAAGTGCTCACAACTACTACCCAAACAAATGCACAGGCTGCGCAGTACTACACACGTCGAAAAATAGATAGCCCTTACAGTTCCCTTATTATTTCTGGGCTATATAGCTCCGTCACTCTTCACTAACACACCATCTACTTCCTATTAACTAAGTAGTCAATAGAAAGAAGTTGCCTGCTACTACGACCAATACCTTCACTAATATCCTTGTCCACAGCTTTAAAGGAGAGAACAGTGCTAATGTGACTGCTCTTTTATTCCAGTTACCCACCTTTCCAGTTGTTATTGTCAGTCCGTCTGCCTGCTCCAAGTAAATACTTTCCTTCCACTATAAAATGTGTAGTCAATCGTATAAATGCTTACTGTGTATAACGAGAGAGAGAGAGAGAGAGAGAGAGAGAGAGAGGATAGCTAAATAAAGTCTCCAGACGAAAGCAGGCAGGCAGGCCTGCCAGACAACTAATTGTCTGCTACAATACAATCCTGCCCATCGCTAATTGTTATCGCTTTCCCATTCTCTCAAATCAACTCTTCCCTTTTGTCTCAAATTGACCTTATTCCACAAATGTGTCCTCTTTTCTCATAAGGCTTGCCTACTACTATCGTATGTATAATATGCAGGAAGCAAATCAAGTGCCACAGTCAATCGTGTGATAAATTACTGTACGTCAACTGTTTCTACTACGAATATACACATTTGCCACATGTATTGTTATAGTCGGCAAGGCCTTAATGATTTTCGCATTAGTCTGTGGTACTGATCTATTGATTTGATGACTTTTATTTTCATTATAACCGTCCAACAATTTTCTACTCACGGTCATGTCACAAATCTCGTAAGTATTTAATGTTGGTGCTGGCCGCTTATTACATGTTTAATAATAGCACAGAAAATATCCAGTTTTTGTTTTGCTGACGATTGTCAAAAAATGGCAATTTTGCGAATTATTCCAACACCAGAGCTGTGCTAAATTGTGGCTAAAGAAAAGAATGAGAGAGGGAAAAGATTGACAAGGACAGATGAATGAGAGACGAGCGAATGACGGCATCAACAGAACTGTCTTTTGCTGTCATCGTTGTTGGTCGTGTACGATGTGATGATTAAGTCACGTATTATTCCCTCACATGAACTGAATAGGCGGGAGCTAAGCGCGTCACTGCAAATAAACGTAGCCAGTAATGAAATTCAGATGACTGACTGATCGTGCAGAATTCTTAGTGCAAAGAATCAGATACACATGTTAGCAAATGAAAATGGCAACAAAATATTGATGCACATCAAAACTTGTCTCTGATTATCCGCTTCAGGGAACCATGGTGGTGAACACTTCAAATCATTTTAATTACTGCTGCTGTCATGTCATCCGTTTTCCTATTTCAGCATTTACCAGTCCAATTGTGCACAGAAACTATGCTCAAGAGAGTTCGTTGATATTTCAACTGCACACTGTGCACAGTACAATATCTGCATTTTTGACTGTGGAACAAGACAAGAAACATGTGGAGATAAAAGTTAGATAAAAGTTAGTCGTACAAAGTCAGACAGACTGACAAGCAGATTGATGAAAGCAAAGGGAATCGTAGAAAGAAGTGGACATCACTTCTTCATTCCACGGCAGACTTGGCTGCGGATTTCTAAAATTGTGCCTTTATTGTGCCTTGACCATTTATTTATTTATAATGCATGAGACGCATAGACAAAATGTGACAAATGCAGGAATGGTGATCCAGACGGACACGGCGTCCGCCCGTCCGACCATTCTCACCGTTACGGTTCAGGGCGACAAACTAACTCATCCCACCGCTCAAACCATTCTCCCTAATTTTGCCTCTGCTTTTCTATGAAAATTGTAGATGAAATCGTGGCTAGAATCAAAAATCCTCGTTTTTCATGAATTTTATAAAAGAGTTAGCATTATTACTCTTTCATGTAAGGCTGAACGGATACCACATGTACGAATATTTTTGAGTGTAATAAAACACAACATATACTTCCTATAATGTGTACTAACTGTTTGCAATCGCTATTTGAACGTGTTTCTACGAGACAATGACACCACACGACCTCCCATCCTACCTAACACCCTACTACCTATAATAATTCAATTAATTGGATACACATGATAAATAAATTACGGCAAATCTATAATACTAGAGAGAATATGGATTCACAATACGACAAAACATACTGATGATAAGTACTGCTAAGGAATTACGTCAGAGTATATGATTAGAAGATAGAAGCAGTCACATCACAGTTAAAGCGAGTGAAAAATACCCGGGGGCTTATATTGGTTGTCTAATGATTAGAAGGACCATAGTTAGTTAATGACATTTTCATCCTGGTTCAAGGAAAAAAAACGAAGATAAAGAAATGAGAGACTGATTTCACCTTTTGTAAGCTGTAATATACGTGATAATGAAGTGGAAAATGGATAATAACACTAGTTAATTGGATTGGATGAGACATTACATCAATTCAGTGAATACTTAGATGGTGATTATTTACTATTTGTTATCCAAAGTCGAAAAGGAAATTCTCTTATAACTATATGTACACGTAATAATATACAATGTATCAAATTATTTGCTTATCTAAAGATAGGTACCTTTGGCTAAGCCATCCATTCTAAATTGAGATACGAGCATTGTATTGCAGTAGCCACAGTAATTAACGATTTGATAACGATTATCACATCATACTGAGAGTGAGCAAGTGACATTACGTCCAATTCACCACCCCCCATTTAACACACACTACTATACGTACAAGTGGGGTACATATAGTCGGCCGGATGAAAATGTGCCGTAACCCGTCTGGACTTTTTGTTATACTTAGTTTTCAGCAAGCATCTAAATTTGAGCACCACGGTCAAATGAACGAAAGAAATCTCGCCACAATAACAAGAGAGCGCCCAGACTGCGTGTATTTTACGTGTAGACCTTTGTGTACATAGTTTGCAGAGCAACAAGATTTCTTACTAATTAAATAGTTCTCATGTTAGCTCATAACTACATAGTAGACTACAGGTACAACAGTTGTCCTATACCTAATTATATAATGTATCTATTATACATTGTGTGGCTAATGCTCAAGACTTGAGCTGGAAGAATTTATACTCACGTCGAATTTTCTCGCTGTCTTCGCCTCTTATCTGCTTCCAATGCAGTTCTTGCATATTGTAATTGTAGACAGAGCGAGTGTGAGAATGTTCAATGTCGATAATAAAGCTCACATGTACAATACATGCATACTACATCCTATGCTTACTAATTCCTTGTACTACGTACATACATACATACACTAGGTGCACATACAGCATAAGACAAAAGACACGGAGAGTGAGTGAGAGGTGTAAGAGCAACAGAGCAGAGCTCATCAGTTAGGTCAGTCTAGTTATCCAGGTGAGATAATCAGCAGAACAATGCTGGAAGGGGAATTAATAGGATCTTACCTGTGTATAGTAGTTATACACAAGTATGTGTTATCTGTGGAATACGAAGACTGGCTCATAACTTGCTTTACCTACATATGAGTTGGTTTGGTCGCGACGACTGCACACATGTTAGTTGGCTGCTAGTGTGTAGCGTATATAGTAAAACGTGACTGTGATGATCTCATCGGATCATATCGCATCTTTTAATTTGCTAGCGTAGAACTAATCTAGAGCCCCTTAATTTAACCGGAGAAGATAGCAGTTCAGTAAATCTGTGGTAATTAAGACTGCTTATCTTGTTTTGTCGATTTTCAGCCTCCACCTTATGATTGCTCAATGCTATAAAAGATTCATCTGCTGATCAGAATGGTAATCTTTATTTTATAGATGTTTCTCAGCAGGAATCGTTAAGATAGCTTCTACCGTGTGATTGCTGTGCTGTGCATCCTATGCATCCCCTCGCTCATTCCCTAATACCAGCTACTACACTGTCTTCATTCAATTCAATTACTTAAAATATATTATCAACTGTTTTCTTAAATGTACATACCTATATACACACATACTAGCGTATAACCCTTCAAAACAACGCTCATCCCTAAGGAAAAGGTAAGCCAGAGGTTCATCTCATTCTCATTCTCATTACTTTTTACTTTTCTTTTACTACCTTTATCATTAACTGCACATTTACACATACTCTATAGTTACCATTCTATCGTCAATCCTGTATAGCTTAGATTAAGGGGAATGAGGTACTTAAAGGCTATTAGACTTAATGCAGTGTGTGTACTACTGTGTATGTATTTATACAGTGGAGTGAGTCTAGGTGGTTAAAATGATAAAAGAATAAAGGAATAGAGATGACAATGACAGAGTCTGCTGGAAGAAAAAGAGGAGAGACTTGACTTGACCGATTCAACTGTTCGTAAATGTATACACGAAACTAGATTGTCGAGTTGACTTTGGCTGTTGACTTTTATCATCGACTGCCTGTTTCACCACTATATATACATCTATACATGTGTGTACTCTTCTGTCAATATATTATTAGCTACGTACGTACCTTAATTCGTATTGAGAAACGTTCTAACAATACGCAGTGCAATATAGTGAACAGAGTGAGCAGTTCCGAAAAGATAAATAAGTGAACTAGGATCAGGATTCTCATGGTTTATTTTTTACTTGTCTGCATAATATGTTCATGTACTTGCATCAGAGTAGTCCACGTCCAATGTACAATAGGGTACTGTGTACACTATCTCCGTGCATTGTACAAATATAACGTGTGTGTGTACATCTGCGGTAGGGTGAATTATACTCTCACTATAGACAACAGGAGTGCGTTTCCCCTTATGGTTCTCCAGTACGCTTCTGTTTATGGCATATTTCATTGCATTTCGCTGGATATTTCTCAGACGATGCGATTATCGCTCAAGTACTTAATTATTTTTAATAGGTTCAACGTTCAGACTGCAGACAAGAGAGATATGAATGAGAGATTGAGAACGTAAAGTGTGCCGTGGTAAATTGAATGACAAACGCAAGAGAGTAACTACACAGGAACCACCCACCAAGTATACTTTGTAAAAAGTCTGCAAATACAGATAAGTAGGAGCTGATTAAAAGAGAGGCCAAGTAAACTTTATCAAAAGGAACTTGCAATCAGTAATCTTGGTTTTGTCCCAGATCGTCCTCAACCACTTTTCGAACAAAGCAACATTTTTGCATCTTACGATTCGACGTTAGTATTATTTGTCTAGCTGAAAAAATTATTTGCAATACTGTGTCTTTATATTTTGTCAAGTACGCATTTGTAATGCACCAATGTGAAAGTTTGTGGTTCTTTTTTAGCTGTTGGGAACTTTTGTTTGAAAAGTTCAGCTAGACAGGTTTGCACCTTTATGTATTTGAATGCTCAAGAAAGTTGATATTGGATAGTTCGGTAATTATTGCTTCCTCAAATGGGTAAACTAGACTAGACTCCTAATTTAATAGCTTCGGACAAAGGAGCCGCTTTTCTTGCTGTCAGTTGAAAACAGTCGGTTATAAACGGAGAGCAAGAAACCTGGTACTTCCTCTGTACACGAGTCATCTCATTATTTTATCATTCACTTAGGAATTTGTTTGTGAGAACATTTATGCTGAAATTGATTTACTACTATTATATAGTTTGTTATAATTCTGCTCTACGTGCAGCAAGTACCTAATTCCATTCATTCACTCTCCTATAAAATGTAACACAAGAATGTGTATTCTATTGGAACGATATATTTAATTTCATTTATTAGTGTACATATTGTGTCGGGAAATAATCTTGTTTCACTTGGCATCTTCAAGAGTTTGCCATCTTTTGATGCTAATTAGAAGTGTAAATGATAGCGAAAACTGTGTAAAATTTCAAACATTAAGAAATGAGTCGCGCAATTCTGTTCCTTTGTGTAAACTTAGTGAACGTGTAATTATTATCGACCGCTCTTGGAAGACGAATTATGAGAGCTCAATAAAACATCGTCAGTGTTGCATTGATCGGTTGCTTACACAGAAGAGTGGAGATTATGATAATTTTTATGATATACCATAGGTAGGCAGATTTTTAATCGAATCGTAGGGTACACACATGCACGGCTTGTTTACACGTGGACTTAAATACAATAATCTAACAAAGTTTTTGTCCTTGCTACAAATGATACATATCAACAAATTCTTTGAATGGATGATTTTGCGACTACCCGAACACACAGAACACGGTAAAACGACTAAAAGTATTTAGTCTCAATGCAGCCTTCACAGTTGCACGTGTTTTACTTAATTAATCAAAAATCAATTGATAAGACAATAAATGTCCTTCCCACTTCAACTAAAACGTCAACAAAATAGTAGTAATTTCCCCTCTAATCACATTCAAAGGTTAATTGCTTAATAATTTCTTTGTTTTACCTCCAACTTTTGTCTCAGTATTCATTAAGTATTTGTTTGCAAAAATTATAATAAAGGATTTGAAATATCCAAGGATGACGTTGTAAATTTAATGGTGGCGGTCAAAGTCAATTGGCTACTGTTGTAATAATTAATGGGGAACTTACTTTGCGGCTGGTCCGTCATGTCTTCTGCCTTTGAGGGAGAAATGTTGACGACCGTTTCGAACAACAGTTTGGATACTTTGTGCTCCAACTGATTGGAGTTGGAGATGGACGGTGCCAACTTGTAAGGTTGAATTTTGATATATTTTCTCAAAGACAACAATTAAACAGTTAGCGTGATTTATCTCCGCTGTCCACTGTACCTCAACTGGGTGCACGTCAGTCAGGTCAATTCAAGAACAAACACACCGTCCTCCTTACCACCACAGGTACATTACACATTCGAATCAAAAGTCCACCATCATTATTTCACTTATCAAGTGCACTAAACGAGCAAGTGATTAATAAAATATGGTGTGCCAGTAGAGATCCTTGGTAAATTGAAAATGTTCGACTGACTAATATTGATTGTACGAAAACTTATTTAACGTGAAACAATTCAGTTACTTTGGGTGTATTCAAAGGTAATTAATGAATCCCTTTGTTTGCGTATATATATGTAACGTGTAATAACAAACTTCTTGTTTCTTATCAAATTTTCAGGTCTCGTTTGTGTGACCCTAGACAATCAATGATGGATGAAAACAATGCATAAATCACTCCCACTTTCACTGTCAAATCTAAGTTTGGGTCATAGACATGTTTCTTTCCTCGCACTGACTACGTACAACAACTCACATTGCTCCTTCTCATTACTGATTACAATTAGTCATTCACTGCTCGATCTCCTCAAGTCTCGTCGTCCACTCACCAACCGCCACCATTCAATTCAACAATCGCTATCTTATCTCTAGAGATTTCCTGTAACAACTATTATAGCAACTCCAGTCACTACGCTTTTTTATTTAATGCTTCTGTTCGCACAGACGACTTCTTGATATTTGATATAAAGGTGGAAGAATTTAAGTTTATGATTTCGTGCATAGAATTTTTTCTGACTGCTGGCTTGTCTTTATGTATTTCTTACAGTTGCGGTTGCGATTGCATTGACGAGTATGATGTCACGTTCACCTTTGTTTCTCTAGAATAGAACGTGTAGAAGAAGCTGCTCATTTCATGTCAACAGTCAACTGAATAACTGCAAACTATTGCTGCTATCACATCAAGATGGAAACAAGAGTTGTACACATCAATATTCGTCCATTGCAAACGAGGTTGCTCTGCGTGAGCAGTTATGATTTCATAATTTCTCACACACACAGAAAATTCGAAACATCTCACTTGGTGCACTCTCTCAGCCGTCTCAGTAGTATGCAACTAAAGTAATAACACAGTTCCAATAACCTCTTACTTATCTAACATTGTCATTATTGTTTACCATGTATTTAATGACTTGAATCTATTTCGTGTAGTTTCCAGTTTCCGCAGCAGAGTGATTAGGAATTGCCGCCAAATTAAATACTTCTTTGAGAATTCTGTGGTGCTGGTGGTGAGAATGAAGATAAACTTTTTATAGTACTTTGCGTCGAGTGGTCGCAACGAGGACTGTGGTCGTACAGAGAGAATGGAAACAACGTGCTTAATTGGGAGCAGTTAAGCTGTGTCTTGTTAAAATTTCCGCGAAATATCACACACCGGTTTCTTCTAATGTTTTGATAAGGAAAGCAGACTGGCAGTGAATGGGTTTGCTTAGGCCTACTCAAGTCCAATGCAGACTAGCTGGTCACGTAGTAGTAATAGTAGTAGGAGCTAGACAGGAGAAGCTGAATCTCATGAGCCTTTTCGGTTTTTTGCCAAGGACCACCACACGGCACAGATACCATTGACAGAGATACAAGCAATAGTGGCAGAGCAAGTTTTTCGGACAAGACAGGAGGATGGTGTCAGACGGAGGACGTAGTGGAGACTGAACAACTGAGTGACAGCACTAAATAGTCAGCACAGTCAACTTCACCGTCTACCCATGCTATTTCTATTTGCCATACTACTGGCTTACTATAGGAAATCAACCAAGTCCATCGTAGTAGTGCCACAAGAATAAAAGCATAGTGTGAGTAGTCACTGAGCCTGGTCTGGTCTCTATCACCATACCATGTGTATACGCTGCTCTGCTCTGTAGTAGTCTTCGTCCTATCGCCGTAGTAAAAGGGGTCGGTTTGCCTTTACTTCTCTCTCTCTCTCTTTAGATTTATATACATAATATTATATCCCTACCTTTTTGTATACGTATGTATGTATGTGACTTGCTATATTATTCTACTCTGTTGCTAGAATATGTGAAAACTCTCGTTTCGTTCAAGTTGCTTGGCTGCTTGTAGTATTGTATAACGAAGCATAGGTTCGCTTAGCCAACTCGTTCCTGCACCATCAAAAGGTATTCATATGAATACATTGTTATGTATATATCCACATAGTGTTTGTACCTTTGCACATGTATCGTGGAAAGAATTGTTTCTGTGATAAGCACACAGCACTGGCTTCAATGTTCTATTGTATTGCAGAAGAGGTACTCATTTGTGGTGGTAGGTATATAGCCAGCTCTGTCTGTCCATAAAAACATCCATGCAGCAGCAGCAGCAGCAGCAGCAGCAGAGAAGCTGACAAGACTACCACCACCACTATATACAGGCACACAGTCACATGCATAAGAGATGGATATATACTTTCAGGGTTTAGCATCAGCAGAGGAGACGAAAGAGCAGAAGGAGCAAACCAGAACCAGAGTTGGTCTAGCTCTGGCTGTCTGGGTGTTGGAGTTGGTGGAAGTGGAAGAACCATAGCAACACACGAGCCAGAGAGGAACGCATGGCAGGTTTATGCGCCAGGTCGAGTCACCTCTAATCGCTGCCAGGATCTCGAATCGAGCGTCGAATTTGGGTCCAGACCCCGCCTACGTGTGGTTTCCCTTTGTGAGAAACAATTTAGAAAAACGAGAGGAAGGCTGTCCAACTGGTAAACTCCCAGTTCGACAATTCACTCGTCCCAAAATCTTCCTTCGGTGCACATCGCTCTCTCTCTCTCTCCTTCTCTCACTCTGTGTGTGTATGTACA
Organism: Plutomurus gul; assembly: GCA_019776185.1. Classification (NCBI taxonomy): domain Eukaryota; kingdom Metazoa; phylum Arthropoda; class Collembola; order Entomobryomorpha; family Tomoceridae; genus Plutomurus; species Plutomurus gul. Next base: position 34,843 of record JABASC010000326.1, read on the forward strand.
TTGCCTTGCCACTGCCACACCGCATCAGACCACTTCCACATTAACACCAACACAAACTGCCTTTGCACTCAGAGTCGGGCCAGCCAACTAGCCTAGTCTCCTTTGCTCACTCATTCACTCACACAACTTCCTATACTCTTTTCTTGCCGCATCCACAAACCAGTACACACAGAACTTTGCGTGGATTTCATTTTTTTCATCTGCCCTTGCCGAGTGAATGAAACGAGATTTTCCAAGCAATGCAATGAATTGCTAGTTAAAAAAATGTCATTGGGAAAATAGGCAATTTTCTTATTATGAATTATATGGATAATAACGCTATAGGAATCCTTGCACTTTTTCAACACTGTAAACTTGTCAATGTCATCATGCAAAAACTCGCTTACTAGCATTCGTAGCGCTTTAAAGCTTCTCGTTTTTGCTATGATGCATGTTTTTTCTGGCCTCGTGCAGCTGCAGGCTTATCTTCCTCTAGGAGAGCTGATGATAAGATGAAGAAAACGAAGTGACTGATTGTTCAACATCAGCAATTCAACCACACGCTTAGTAGCAAAGCAAAGAATTCCTTGAGAACCGTAACTTCTTGCATTGCAACGATCCAATGTTTTGGGGCAGAGCTTGAATTGTGTTTTGCGAAAAGATTCCAATGAAATTGCCCCGATTGCTTCACTGTTCTTGTGGCTCCTCCGTGTAATATGACTACAACGAGTGTGGCCTGGCCTTCTCATATTCCTTTATAGCTTCTTACACCCTTAACTAGCCAAGCCACCTCTCTTTCTCGTATTTTACTTCATTTTTTCATTCTTACATTATGCATCCAGTTTCTGTGCTGGTAGAGTAGCAGCCAGCAGTAATACACATGTGCTCACTATCATAATTCCTACCGTCTCGTCCTTCCTGTAGGAAAGAATATATAGGAAAGACGAGATTCTCTCGTTGTCAGTCTTTCTGTGAACCTTAGTCGCCATTATTCGTCAGCTCAGAATTCCCCTCTCGGAGAATTTTCATTCCCATCTTGTGCTAATAGAATGGAAAGAAAAAGTGCAGTGTAATGCTCATGCACCCATATCCATTTGAGCACTGTACACAATACACTTTTACTTCAAGTCTACAGTCTACATCACTTTATCTGCTTATGTATCTAGTAGTTTATTGTTAGCTTTAGATACTGCTAGCTCACAATCACAGCTATTCATTACGATTACTTTTCATCCTTTCAGGGTAGCGCTGCCATCATACTTACACGTCGGTATTCCTTGTTGGCCGTAAGAATAACTCTGCATGCATATGAAACCTTTTGAGTAATTCAAGGCTGTACTTGTGCATATATACATTCATATCAGATGATGGTAGTATTTTATATTTCCCAACTATGTATAGTATAGTATCGTTCAGACTAGAAACAAGAACCGTCGTGTTCAATACCCGTATAGGTATATACAATTCTTGTGTGTGTACATTGTGTGAGAGACGCGAGAAGACAAGACAACTGGCAATGAGACTGCATTTCTATGTGGGGTAGAGTGGAACGAGAAGAAGGGAGCTCACACGGACCCACACAACAAAACAGCATACCTCTAGTAGAGAATAAAATATTATAGTTGTCAGTTCTAGTCCTTTTTTCCGATTCTCCTTCTCAGGTGGGATGTGAGATTTCATCTTTTACTCATTCTCCATTACTTTACCTTTTTTACCGCACTTACCTTACCTTACGTGTATATACTTTTCTCAACTGCACTTCCATGCACTGCAGTCGTATTCTTCGGCGAGTGAGACTTGTAGTTGGTTCTTTACTGCGCCTAATCCTACCATACACATTTCACAGACTGTGAAAGCTAAGCAAGCCAAACTGGTGTTGTAATGTTAATGCCCTATAGTTGCAAAGTACTACTACTACCTGCCCATTGTACGATTATATAACACCTCCCAACATGAGTGTGGATAATATAATGACTATAGCTAATGGCCTATTCCAAGAAGTAGATGGGCAATGTATTTTCTGAGATGGTAGTTGGTGCGGTGGTGGTGGGCATAGGCCGAAGGTAAGTATGTAGTAGACACATGCATGGCTGTGTACAAGTACTACTCACTAAAAGTACGAGAAGACTGGGAAGAGTGGTGATTGCTCCTTGACTACTAGTTCTTTGCTCATGTACTACACGACTGTGTGTAATATGCATGTATAGGGAGAGATTACACATGTCCGAGGCTGCAATCACAATGTTCTCCTTAAAGAGTCTATTAGATTAATAGACTGTTTCAGCTCAACTGCCATTGAATTGAATTGCTCTAGCAATTATCCCTACGAGCTGTCTCACGATCTTTTCCTTGTAGCTGCTCACGTACGACCCAATAAAAAACTTATTGCAGATTTGTTTCTACTTAATAATGTTCCACTCACTCACATCACATCAAACCAACAGAGACGACAACAGCAAACTCGTCGTCAGCAGTAGAAGGCTCTTGTCCAAGAAATTGAAATACTTGTAAGTGGCACTCTCCCTCTAGTCTCGCTGCTGTGCTGGGTTGCACATAGTCAAAGACATTTATCAACTTTATGCTATTCCCGATTCGTATATCCTATTTAAGTGTACCTTGTATATTAGGTAGCCAGAATGCTTTGCTTACTTTTTATCTTACTTCCCATTCCATTACGAATAAATGTATACCATGTAGTACCAGCAGGATCTGGCTAATTTAATTATTGTGTGCTGTTGCCCGTCCGAGTCGTCTGTCTCTTGTTTTTACCAATGTAAAACATAGCGAGAGAGTGAGACGTCTTACTTATAGCATACATTGTGTGTCTGCTGTCATTGAGTCAGATATTTTTAAAAGATAGCTAATAAAGAAGTTGTTTCAGATACAAATACTTGTTGCAATAAAAAGTATTCTAGCTAAAACCTCGTTGAGGCTAATAGCACGTAAACGAAAGGGGAAGCGTCTCGTCTAGCAGTCCTCTGGCAACCAAAGTATGGAGACAAGTCGCAAAATCTATTGTTAACGACCCAACCGTTCCACAAGTGAGCAAATAGATAAAGTGCATTTGTACATGTATTTCCAGAAACAATATTTTCGACATAATACTATTACATACATATTTACTTACATTAGCTATGATTAGATCTCACGTATTTCGTCCACTCACGACCATTATACCAATTCTATTTATCCTACCTTTTTTACTTTCTTATAAAAAGCAAGACGGAAAAATTTGCGAAATCATTCAGGTATGTACTAATTCATACTCCTTTACCTCTCCGTACTTATCTCATATTTTAACTTTTTCAAAACATAGTTCGAGTTAAATATGTGTTAGATAATTATATAGTTATCTAAGGATATATGTATACATATATCCCTTATATAATATAGTATTACAACAACCGACGCAAAAACATGACATGTATTATGTTTTAGTCAAGGTGCTATAGAAATTCAAATAACGAGATGGACATGGCGGATTCCAACATCCAATAATTAATCGAGTATGGCCAAGTAAAGTAGTGCGTATTAATATTTACCTAATAATTCATGTTGGCAAGTATTCAAAATACTTATAAACTATTTACAATAATACGTACCTACTGTACGTATGGTTGTGTCATACATCAAAAGTCGAAGGATGTTTGTTCATAGCAGCGACGACTAAATTCCGTGTCCACCTTCAGATGGTGACTATTTTATTCATATGGACTTTCTACTTTTTCGCACCCACAAATCAATGGAACACAACACCAAGACATGCGAACGGACAATAATGTTGATTGTGTCGTGTTTCCGAGTGTCCAGCCCATTCTGGTGTTGTCTTTAAACTACGTGTATTTATTATTATTATATATTCTGTACGAATTCCAGTCCAAAATTAGTTCTTGGCTCGATATTTTTTCTGTGGAAACATACATAATGTATATTTGTTGTACAGACTGAATATGACCGCAAGACCGGGACAGGACAACTACTTGGAGTCTACCTTTCTTTTCTGTACATACTACATTATGTATTTGTACATGTACTATGTGTACATGATAACACAAGTTGTTTGCATCACTTATGTTTGTTTATTGTGTATATGAAATCAGCACGAGAAATGGGAAGGGGAGAAAAAACTCAAATTTAATTTACTTAAGTAGTTTTTTTCGTCTCCGTATCAAATGAAAACGTTGACTTGGGTTTCCTAGTAAGCACTGGCTGAGAGTCTTCTAGTATTCACCTAGTATCTCACTCTCACTGACTCTCTGTGTATTTCTAATGCAGGAAGCCCACACTCGAATGTTGTACATATTATATTGTGTGAGGACTGTGTGTGATGCAAGAATGCTTCCTTGGCTCCGTTTTGTTGGTTTGGCAGAGTAGTGCCCTTACATAGTTCATAGTAAACACGTCGATTGACATGACGTGACTCGCCTCACTCTCTCTCTCTCTCTTTCCTACGCCTTGACTCCTCTCTGTCTATCTCTCTGCTTTGACTCTCTCAACATTCAATTGACTCTCCACTAATGTAATGCTTTTTTCCATGGAATTTATGAAGTCAATATTGTGCTATGTGTGCCGATTGACATGACATGACGTCGGCGGCCCAACATCTAGGTCAGCAACCAAATTCTTCTCAGGAGCTCCACGTGTTCTCAAATGCACAATTATTATATTTGTTACAATGAACCAATCGATAGTTTCCTCATCGAATTCTAAAATACAAATTTTATGCATGCGCTCCCCAAATGCACTCCAAGGGCTGTAGATACTCTACTTTAGCATTACAATCAATTCTCCCCACCCGTACATTATGTAATGAAAGTCAAGTCGCCCCGATGCACCGAATTTCACGGCACATATTTAGTAGTACATAGTTGGATAGGGAACTGCTGAATGGTTGGCAGAGTGCGTATGCAGATTTCCCTGGAGAGAAAGAAGTGAGTCTCCCGCACTGCACTCTCTGTGTCCTCCGATGACGCAACGTATATATTGTGTGAGACAAATACGCAGCCTTTTACATAGGGATGGCATATTTACAAGTGTAGCTCACCTGACCGACATACATAGTAGTGTATCCACCCACATAGCACTATCCCCTCTCTCTCTCTACTCTTTTAATTAACAATGTATCGTCTATTGATGTTTCGCTTTGTGAGTGAGGGTATAAGTAGTTAACTGAAGTCAATGTTGTGACTCCGTATCAAACAGTGGAATCACGTAGAGCCAATTAATTGTCACAAATTACCACTCAGTTTGTGAATACTCGATGCGAACACACCTTCTGCATTCCTACTTTCCAATGGATGAACTATCGCAGATTCGACTATAGGAACCACAATCTCTCATGGAAACATCCTATATGTATATACCTACACTGTCGCCCACAAAACGTTACTACTCGTTCCAGTCAAAAGTAATTGAACTCATTATTACCAATTGTTCCTTATTACTAGCACTAATAATTATAATACAATCATACACTGAAGCGTATCAGATGTTATGCAAGTACTATTTGTATATCAGCATAGAATATAAATTTTGCACTCACCTACATATGTCGTTAACCATTAACTTGTGTAGGCGGTTCCAATCAATCCTGCTCTGTTCGTGTCAAATTCGAATAAGCCATTCAAAACGTATTCACCCATACGCATGTGGTGAGCTGACGAGCTGAGTACTACAGATAATCCATAAAGCCTATGACCTTGGAGAAAACCGCCTCCGTACTTCAGTTAAAAGGACTTGCGAAATTTGAATGTATTATTAAGAGAATAAATTAGAGCGCACTTAAATGAATTATTATTTGGCTGGATTGAAGTTGAAGAATTGACTGATTGCCAGTTCTCCATTGAAATGTGGACGATTTCTTTTTGGGTGAATTATCGCAGGCCGAGAGATAAATAAAGCAGTACAGGTGACAATTAGCAGGTTTATGGGTCGGGGTAGGGATATTCGTTAATAAGTACGTTATCTCTCGCCCCCTCACTTGTCCATCAAACGTCTCGTTTTTGTCAATTATCGATTTTATTTATTTATATTGAAACCTCATGAAATCGTCAACGCTTTTAATGCTGTCATGAATTTCTACCCAATAATAAAGAGTAGGGTCTGTGTGAGCTACATTGTCCTGGTGTGTATGTACAGTTAGTTATACAAAAGTGATACTAATATATACAGGTATATGTATAATACGACTCATTAGCCCAGTAAACTCTGTTAATGTCGATTTAAACGTCATGAAAACTATTAAGGATTCAGTTGACATTAGTCGGCATCATCAATGCTGTCAATGGTGAATTACATACTTGGGCTTGAATAAATATACTACAGTACAAATAATAATAATATTATATGTAATGTTTGCAGTGTTAATCATTGAATGTGGTTTTCTGTTGACTTTTAGCCTAGCGGCTTAATCTCTTGGCAAACGACGGTCTCTTTATCATTTGTTGAAAATTATCATTATTCTTTCTTATCGTCCGACGCGAACGCTTAGGACAAACAAAACTACGTAGATATTTGGTTGTTAATGAAAGCTGCTGTCATAATAATATAACAATAATAGATATTAAATTATTACAAGACTATGTATCTACGTGGTGGTATAGTTTTTTGATTGTTTAAATAAACCTTGTATCAAATGCACGGAACTATTGATGGACGTGTAGAGATAATCGAGAGCCACATAAAGCCTACCGACGACCACAATATAAAGCCTGTGTCGGTAAATAAGTTGCCGTCTTCCATTTGAAGTTTTTGCCCTTCCTTTTCTCTGACTCGTTTTCTGTGTGTCTCTTTTACTTCTGCGTGCCATTCCGTGTTTCACTATTTCACTGTTTTCCAGAATTGTTTTCTATATTTGTTGTAACGGCGACAAAGCAAAAGGATATTGAATGTGCACACAATAATTTATTTGCCTTTGTGCCATATAATATCACAAATTCAATTGTCGGCAATATTGTCGTTCACAAAACACCCGGCGCCCTGTATCAAAGATTAGCGCAGTTGTTTTTGCGATTATTTGTGAAAAATCTGACGGTGCTGGTTAACTCAAATAACGTGAATGAATATCTTCATGTAGAATAGCTAACACAATAATCTTTGATTATGAGTACAAAATAGCAATTGCCGACTGATAAGTGAAAAGGGATTGGACGGACAAATTTGACTGTGAGTACTCATAGAATCTCAACTGGAAAAACTTGCAGAATCCATTTGAATTGTTCACATATGAGGATAAGTTTATTTAGTAAGGTATGGTCAGTTATATATTGTGTGGTAAAAGTTTGTATGTTTTAGTCAGGTGTGAATGTTGCCGACAATTCGGATTCATACGTTTGAGAAAAATATTATTGTTGCTTACTATAACCAATAAACAATTTTTTCTTTATTTTCACACTGTGCCGATTTAAATCAACATCATAATCTCAATTCGGCTCTAATGAAAACAGAGTGGCGGTTTGCACCTTTCATAGTTTCATGGTCAATTCCAGTTCACACGCTAAAGCGCATTAATTGGTACAGATTACAGATGTTTCGTGAAAGTATAAATACTCGTACCATGGTAAATAAATAGGTCATCATAGATTTTGCCATTCTCTACAATTGACTTATGTAATTGTGACCGCCGTTGTTGGTTTGAAAAACAATTTGTGGCTACATCACCAAAGCCATTGCATTAAAGTTAGAGAATGAAAAACTTTTATTGTTTGTTTATCATATTTATGAGTTGTTTTTGACGCTTTTAAAACCTCGGGTTGAGTTTGAGTGCTGTAGCAATCAATGCTCCAGCAGATTGCTCCCATGTAAATACTGTGTTAAATCAGGGACTGCAACAAACGCAAGAAAAGAGACTAGAGAGTAAAATCGTAGTACGTATTTTACAAATGTGTTAGCAGAAATCTTTACTGCATTGAAAGAAGAAACCAAGTAGAGCATTAAGCGTTATGGGAAATTTGAAGATGAAAAAGCAGACAGACTATAAAATCTGGTTTACAGAGCTGTTATTAATGGATGGAGGGATGTGCTTTAACTTCTATTCGAGTTCTGGGGAAAATTAAAAACAAAAAACGTGTTTGGAATGCATTCAGTACAATGCAGTGATCTGCAGTAATGCGGAAGCTCTGTCAGTAAGTATACATTCAGCTATATTGATTGTACTCGAAACCAATGTGATAGGGCGTGACAGTGGGAGAATGAAGACCAGCAAGAGAACTCTAGCTCTATTTCACCAAGGCTCTTGTACAAATACTAATATCGACACCACGTAACGCTAAAATCCGAAGGGGGTCGTCATATTAAAAATTATGTGGGTAAAATAAAGGCTACTAACTGGATTTAAAACGGATTCACAAAAATAAATACATCAAACTTTCTTTAAAGGGTTACTAAACACAATTATGAACGTACGGGCATATTGAGACTTGTTGGTAAAATAATTCCCCGGTCTCTGCTATGGGTTTATTCCCCATGGATGACCCCGTAGAGACTGTAAACCATTTTTGCCGTCTATCCCCGCTAAGACTTCGGAAAGGAGGAAAAATAGTTTGCAGTGCGGTGGCAGAGATGCTAAGTAAGTATGTAAAGGAGCTTGTTAATGGAATTCATTTCTTTCATTGCGTTTCTTCATCTGATCTGTTCTGGATATGGAAAGGTCTCACTCTCTCACACATTCACATCACAACAGTTCATTTACTCACTCGAGCAGTTTTAAATACTTAAAGCCTTTTTAGGCGGCCGCTTTTTCTTCGCTCACTCAGTCCTTCACATCTTCCTCCTTTCCGTCTGCACTTCATAATAATGCACTGGGAAGTAGTCTTCGTGAGAGAAGGAAGCGAACACGGGACCAGTTCGAGATGCTAAATGGATTTTTTCCAATGTAAATCTGTTGTGCTTTTTTCCATTAGGAGGATTGGAGGATGTGATATCATATGAATATCTCTGGCCTGCTTTCTGATTCTGTAAGGGAGCAACTCCACCACATCCACTGCAATGTTCTTTCTTCCTTTCTCTCTCTCGGCTTTAAATGCTTTGCAGTTCTTCACAGTTCATTTGATGTGTCATACCTTGCCACGTTGAGGAAACGAGCAGATTCCTCACTTGAAATGAACGCATTTATTTCTTTCACCCACCAACCAACCCAATAGTTCCATCTCTTCAATACACAATATCATCGCTAATATATATTATATAGCCTGCTGTGTGCAAGTATACTACAGAGTATGAACTTGAATCGTTGAATAGTGAAATGAATCCATTTAAAGGAAAGCAGTGAAGCCTTGACTGGCTAAAGTGCGGGATCAAAACACAATTTGTTACCGAAAAGGAGCAAGAAGGCAACGAGATAGCAAAGCGGCACGCAAATGTTAATGTTTCGATAGAGAAGCACTTAAAAAACATCTTGTGGCTCAACTGAACTGGGAAAGATACTTTTTAGCCTTCCATTTCGCTTTTCTTTTCCTCTGCTCCTTTCATTTGTGAGAATTACTCTAAAAAGCTTGCCTTGTATCTACTACTAAATACGTGCACCTATGTTCTGTTTAGTAGTACACAGGACATGTATAGAAGAAGGTATAAGTGCTAGTGAGTACTTTAACTGGAAATAATGTTGTCTGGTGTGATTTTGTGTTACTTTACACATTGGAACACAAGTACTCAGCAATTCTATTACTTAGAAGAGAGATTTTCGTGGTGGTGTGAGTCTTTCACCCGACAACAATATAGAAACATATCTATTTACGTAGCACCGCCACCAAAACAGAGACCAGACTGCTGCCACTCACCGAATCTACAGACATTTCTACGTGAATGAGTTAAGTAAGTGAGCAAAGAGACTCAACGAAGATGTTTGTAATGTAGGTACGGAGGGGACTAACACCGCTGCTCCTGCTGACAATGTTATATGTTTGTTGGCAGTTTGCAGTTGGCTTTTCCTTCTATGTATTACTTAGGGAGTGCACACAATTAGTGGCACTTGAGGTGCCGGACTACACGGCTTTTATGGTGAAAAATATTCATTTCCTTCTCGAAAGTAAGTGAGGAACAAACTACGACTTATTTACTACATTAGTCGATACGTGCATATTACTGCATATAGTAGATGTTCTTACGTAATACTTTGGCCTACCTATTTTTATGTGTTAGCACACATTCCTATGTTGGTAGTGAAGATGTGTTGGTTTGAGTGCTGTGAAAATACCTTGGCGGGTATTATGTTGTTGGTGTTGTGCTGATGCTGTTCCGTCAATATTTTAGCCATTACGAGATGAATGGAATGGATGAGTGTGCAACTTGAATGGGATGAGAAGAAAGAACTCCTCCTCTCGCTCCTTTTGCTAGAATTCAGGGCATTATCTCTTCTGTAGTAAATAGTAGGTAGTCCTGGCGTTGTGTGTCTGTTGTCGTCTTCTCCTTTTCCGTGACTTCCCTTTGACGGACTGATGTGAGTGAGAGAGTGAGTGAGTGTCTGTTTTGAAAGATCTTTAAAAGCTTTTTGGCTATTTGGTTGCGTTGTAAAGGTTGCATTTTGACGACCTCACTACTACATATCTCACCGCACACAGCACACGCACTTATTTTCACTTACAGGACTTACAGAAAGATACATGGTCGGTATGTGTCTAATGTCTTTGTAGGCTCAATCCAAAATCGGGGAATGGGCAAGCCAGTGAGACAAGTCATTCAATTGTCTTGTCTTCCTATTTCTACAGATCTGCTCCTTCAAATATGTGACCTATCCTACTTATCAACATCAACACTATCACAACATCAACTTCAACGAATAAAATTCTTGCACACACTTTGTACTTACGTGCTAAAAATTGGTGTAATAACCATTATATGTATGTATTAAGAAGAATATGCATTGATATTATGGACTACACATTTTTCAGTGCAAATCGCCGAGAAGACAAGTCCCCCAGAACACAAACCCAATTACAAGAAAACATTTAGTTGTAATTTGCTACCAGCTAAATTGTGGGAGAAAGAGAAGTTGAATAGTCGCGTGGAAAAACTATTGGATTTTATTGATTTGCTTATATAGTGATATGAAAAAAGCGTATTGGACTGTAAAATGACAAAAATTGTAAGAGCAGCGTGGCAATGTGGGTTTGTACAATAATTCCATTACAGAAACACTGGAAACATTTTCTTATCAAAATTTCAAACTGTTTCATTGTACAAAAGGTGAATCTACTATAGAGTAGATATATTAACGAACTGTAAGAATTGAACTACTAACATAGATGACAGAAAATTTATGTTATTAGTTTCGACTGGAATTCTCAATGTACAACTTCATGGAGTGACTGCAGATCAATGG
>JABASC010000327.1:0-46062 GCA_019776185.1 Plutomurus gul
TGGATATTAATTTATAATGATATCAGAATTTTTGTTTTCAATTGTACATTTGTAAATAAATGCACATAAATTACAAAGCGTAAAAATAACAAGTGTACATTGTATGCTTTGTAACCACTGCACAAGTAGGTACTAGTGTGGTTATAATAATTCTGCCAATCGTGTACACTGTACGATATAATTTAAATTTAACTCGCAAGAATTCAAAGCAGAACATGTTATAAGTGGAATTAGGATTCTTCCTTTACAACATTAAGATATTTATGGAATTATTAAAAGAAGGAAAATCCTCCGACGAGACAAGCAGTCATTAGAAAACTAAAAGTGGAGCCGAGTAGAACTATTAAACTGAAAAAAGGTTGCTAGAGATTTCTAATGAGGTTTTTTTTAACGTAAATAGCTTCTTCAAGAGATCCTCTTGAAAAGCAGAAATGAATCCGAGTAATAAAAAAGAAAAATAGGGTGAACACCAACAAAGAATTCATTAGAGTCAATCGTAACGTATTGTTATTGTAGAGGCAGGCCAAAGAGTACAGAGTGGGCCAAAGGCTAATAATGTGATCACTAAAAACATTAGTGTAGGAAAGAATACGAATAAGCTTCAGGAAGAAACAATGCAATACAAGAGGTGGTGGTACTTGAATTCAGCCCTTGAGTCTTCCTTACGGTTCTGTTCTGTTTCCTTTATCTGCCTGCACAGAAATCTACTACAATAGCCAGCATTTCATGGAAACAACATTGAAACGCGTCTTTTAAACACTAACGATTACATGCCATTTCATGCATTATGCATGTTATTTCTCTGTGTACAGTTTCTAAATGATTCGAAATATTTTATTCTGTCTTTTGGGCTATAGACAGAACTGTTAGTGTACATATACCTTATACAACACGGACCTGTGTATTAAACCAGCCCACATCAATTATAAGGTAATTGCACATATTTATGATAGCAACATTTATAAATAAAATGTTCGTATCTAGCAAATGGGTGATGTAGTATCTCTGCAATTGTATTTCATTAATATTATTTTCAACATAACCATAAGTACTAACTAACTGTTGTCTGTCTTCGCATTGGACCAGTCCACATGGAGATTTAACATTGTAAAGGAGACCACGACCAGGTTGTAAATAAATGAGCAATGCTTCCCTATAGTTGTGACTCTGACCATGTACAACCTGAAGGCTGTTAATCTCTCTAATTTTTTATTTGTCTACGGGATATGCGTATGAATGGCAATTCAGTATAATACTCGAACTCACAACTCAGGGCACTTACATATTTAACATTTAACGTACGTATCTAGTGACAGGATCGAGGGACCGAGCACGCATTGCTCTTGGTGGTACCACACTAAAGAGTTATGTTACGATATGTTTAATAGTGGAAAAACATGAATGTTTATGCATCAAAACGAAGCGAGAGCTCAAAGAGAGAAAGAGAGAGATAGAGAGGAACTTACTAACTAACAATAAGTTTACTAGAAAAGTCTTGAGAAATTCTTCATCTCTATTTCGATATGTGATGGTAGGGGTAGCCACCGAATATGAGGGCATGGAAGAGGCTAAAGTTGAAACGAAATTGCTTGACCCTTGGCTGTTCTGAAAGGCAGGCGGGCAGAGGGTGTGGGTTCTATCATAATTTCTGTTTTTATATGGGTGGCCCACGGGCAGCTCGAGCAAGACTACCTTCCCGTTTTCATAAACTACGAATGTACTATATTTGTATGAGTGCATTCATTGTGAGACGAAGTGAAAGGAAAGATACCTTTGAGTAAAACATTTTGTATACTATTTCAATCCTCCACAATGGAGTTGTACTCACGAGTACGCCAGCGGAACAGCCTTACTACGAAGACAACATTTTCCAGAACCACACATCAGTCAGAGTCAGAACATTGTTGTGCAGGTGAATGCATCTTGTAAACCTATGTAGAATTTGGTAGATGTGAACGTAGCAAATCCTTCACCCTTCAGAATAACATGCACCTGACTTTCCCTACAGAAATGCCATTATTTCCAGTCGAATCTTTAATAGAATGGAATGTATCACACGAGATCTTCTTCTGCCGTCGGTTGATCTTTAGAATTTGGAAGACGCCCTGGAGTCTTACTGCAGCAGAATACATAAAAATCTGTGGGTTCAGTAGAAATCCTATGGATTTCACCTGAATAACAATTCACCTGTGGGTATGGGCAGTTACTATAAATGTAACGTTCCCTGTGTAAGAAAATGACTAGAGTTCTCTCTATTTATAGGAAACCCGGCTCCCTTTGTAGAATGCCGTCCTCATTTCTGGCTGACCCGGTCCCGACTTCTGGGTTGGCCCAACTCTATTTAAATAGGTGGGTTACGCAACCTAATGTGAGATACACTTCTGCTAGACTGTACTTAGGTATTGTATTGTTACATATGAATCAAGGTAGATAGTAGGGTCAGTTTATAAGATGCGATATTGTGATAACACGTGATGGACGACAGATAAGTTACTGTCTATTCTATTATTCAGAGGCAGAAGGATGCACAATGTAAGGTAATTATCCATAAGAAAACATGCATTCGGACCAAACAATTTCTACGCTGTGTTGTGCATCAAGTAAGTAAGAAGTACATGTATCTTTAATCGGGGCTTGCATCTCGTAACTGTACATACTTCTAGCAGTACCACTTTACTCACCATATACAAGATTTCTCTCGCCTCTCTCTCTAACTCGCCTTCTGCCTTCGGATACATGGCAGGTGTTTTCGGCATTATTGCTTTGGGAGTTTTTATCTTGCTTGTGGTTGTTGTACACATCTAATGTAATATGCAGATATATGCATAGTAGGCTGAATGAATATATGCGTATAATATGATTCGACGTTTTACGTATGATTTTTCCAATCAAATCCGTTTGCGTTATCTTGTCGTTCTGAAGGAGAATAATCTTTTGAATGCAAAGTGTTTCTTATTTATGTGTTGTGTTCTAAACTGTAATCCAATGAAAATACCTTCCGTCGCTTCATCCGTGGATACACACTTGCTTATTATCTTTATAGAATTCTTCAATCAGAGAGATAGCCGGTCTTTATACACCGATGTGGGATGGATTAGTGAAAATGATGGATAGACAGCTATGGATAGGATTCCGATATGTAGCTTTTGAAAGTACACGCATACCAGATTAAATTTTTTGTACATAATTAGGGGATAGAAAAGTCAGTAAATCACGTGGATATTCTTCTCAGGCACTGTATTTATTTGTCTTAGCTCGGCAGACACGCTATTGGCGTATTTTTGTTATAATATACTTTGAAAATTATATCACTGTTACATTTCATTCAGCAAAATACTAGTAAACCCGTTCTATTGTTCCATGAAAAAAAACGGTTTCTGTTTTCATTACACTTTACATGTAATTTTGAGAAAATAGTAGTTCTAAGGCACAAAAGTTTTTATTTTTACATACTTAAGCGCTGGTACAATGAGTATTTTCACAGACTACTTCTAGTGCTGCACCAAGTGCATTATAATAGTACCTAATAAACTGAAATACAAAGGACCATAAAAATTACTACACTTATACGTACATGGAACAACAATGGCGTTTTTAGTGAATATTTGTTAGTTCCTCGTTCCTACTGCTGCACTGTAAACGCTCGCTTCCGTAATGAATGAGTAATGATGCATTGTTTTTCCTATTGTGTATCTATTTGCATTAGTGTATTCCTTTGTATTCAACTGTAAACTACATATATCCCACACTCTAATTGCCTGAATGTAATTTGAGCTATAATATTTGTAGAAGTTACATAAAAAAATTAGATTCAGTCAGTCCTCAAAAAAATAATTATTCAAACGCCTATAAATATATTTTACTATTTTTCAATTGATACCTTAATCTGTAAATGGACAGATGAAGTTTTACCAAAGTGATCTGTGTCCCGTAGTACTAAAGTATTATTATTTCTTTTTAAAAATGTGCTTATGTGCAGTAAGGTGCATGAGAAGCACACTGCATACTAAAATATCTGAAAGTGAAGGTTGACCAGCTCAGCAGTTGTTTTTGTTAATGTGAATTCGAAATGTTATTCTATAATCCCACGCAAATCAAGATTAAAACGTAACAAGGAAACTACGTTATGCATCAATAGTTTCTGTCAGCAATTTCCACCATTAACTCTCGCTAAGGACACACTTGACAACGTACACGGGATTATGCAAATGCATTTATACGCTGTGTCAAGTCGTGTCCAGTAATTTTCGCTGCTCTGCTAACTCTCTCATCATAAATTCCCCACCTCTCCCTAATTGATTTTCAATGAATATATTTACAAATTTACTTTCCTCAGACATTTCAGTAGAGGTGATTTAGATTAGGAATCCCATTAAAACTTATTTTGTTCTGTCGTATCAGTACTTACAAACAAGAGCAAGCACAATGCTGACAATCCTTATTTATTTCAATGGGAACATCGATTGAGCCCTATTAAAGTCAATTCACTGCCTTCCCAGCCATTCATTTCATACATTCAGATTCAGATAGACAAATAGCTCTACGAGAAAATTTACTGCGCATTACTATTGCATTGATATGGAATGACCTTAAAAAGTATTTCTACTGGTAAGTACATATATATAATCTCATACGCAAGATATATTTCTCACACCGGACACTTGTTCTTACTTTTTACATAAGCAAAGTGGACAAAGCCTCTTGACTATAAATTAAGACAAGAAAAATAATTACAATTCTGACGCGAATGAATTAAATGCGTATGACTAAGTACATGAATTACCTAATGCGTTTAATTTGTTCTTTTAAAAGCAAAATTCGTGAATAGTAGGAAAGTCAAAAAGAATTAATGTAAATTATTGGTGTTTTGGGCGGTTTTGGCTGAAATCAAATATTGCCTTCGTTATACTACTTTTAAGAGGAAGACATGTTCGTGATCAAGAGTTCTCTAGGAATTTAAACATGAATATTGCACACACACCGAGAGTAGAGAATTTAATTTATGTGTGCTCTGTTCTTCCATTTCCATCACGCATCAAAGTAGATACTATACAAATCCAGCCCACCAAATGATGCAAACCTCACAAGGAACACACTAAAACAACTGCGACGACCCGACCATATGCCCCTCCAACATTGACTAACGTAAGTAGTGTCAAAGGTTTAAACTTCAACAGCAATAACTAATAAAACTATTGCATAAAATATTCATTTAGGGGAATAAAATATCACACCAACAAGTCAAGCACACAGACCTGAGTGAGAGACTCTTCTGTATAAGGCTGTGTGAGAATGCTTAAGGGTGAAGTTTAGGCGGAAAATCCATACACTGTACTACAACATAATATGTTGATGGTGGTAGGTGGATGTTTCTCTCACTTTATTATTGGTGTGTATTGGCTTGCCCAAATCAATTCCATAATCAACCGAATCAATTCAGACCAAAGCAGAATTGAATTAAAGATAAGATGGGCTGGAACGTAATGGAAGGAAGATCTCTATCATAAAGTACAAAGCTTTTAGGCACAAACCTACCTACAAAACAGCACAAAAGCATTATTGTACAACTCAAAGCTGGAAAAACGTACATAGAGAGTGATACCTAAAGGGAAACGACTGAGACTACTACTATATGTACAGGATAAGGCAATTATTCGATTCAGAGTTGACTCGACTCTGAATTCTCCTGACTGATTGTGAGTGAGTGCAGTGGAAATGAACGTGTGCTCTGTTCTCAACTGCATGGACAGAACAAGAAGGTAGCACGCACCAGTGACGCTCATCATCAGACAAGACAAGCGTTACTGAAACACATTCACCAGCTACCAGCTACTTATAGCACAATCAGAAAAACCCAACTTACTTAAGTCTATTATTATTTCTATGTGCAAACAGTGGTGGATGTTGAGCTAGCTACTATTTTATCTACTTTACTAGTACATACATGGTTATGTAAACTGAAATTATAATTTAAGACTCCACGTTTAAATATGGAGGAACTCTCAGCTTTTCATTGTTCCTAAGCGGCTCCACACAATGAACTGCTGGCCATCAAGTCAAATTAATGATTTCATAGTTTACAGCTGTACTTTATGTAAGAATAAGTACGCTCCGCTGATGACTTTATTTTTTTCTGTGTCCACACAAAAGTGGTACTTATATCGTGCTTATAGGAGTCTGTCTACTACATAGGACGTTCCCTCTGGATATAGTAAACATATACAAAAGTAACGAACAACAATGACTGAATGTACAAACTCCCCTTTCCGTTTTCTTGTGTGCGGAGGTGTCTCGTGCTCAACAAGTACCTACCACTGACTCACTCCTCACAATCCACAAGCAAGCGAGAAGACTGAACTTGATACTACTTAAGCGATTAGAACTACAATACAATACACTTGAGAGCTGATCGCTCTGACTCTGTGTGTGTGTCTACGTTTACTTATACAATATTATATCAATGTTGTGCAATGTAAGTACTGTGGCCGTTCCTTTACTGTTTCCACCTCTTTTTAAGCCTTCATATTTACTTAACAATACGCTGTAGCTTGGCTTTGCTCGTCTCTCTGTCGGTTAGACTCTCCAGAACCATTTCTTGTGCAAGCGACTTCATTTGTAACGAGTGAGCCGGCTGACTTCTTTAAGAGAGTAAGTAGTAGGTGTAACATAGTACTTTTTAGCAACTCACGCGGTATTAGATAAGACATAATTCAGCTGTAGCACACACTGTATCATTGGAGATTCTAGTGCACACAACTACAATGTACAATAAGCCAATCTTACAGAGACAACAGAAAAAGGTACAATTTAAAGTGGAGGGGCACGTGTAGATCCGGTCTTGTAGTAAGTCTTGCACACACGACACGACGCAAGGCACATGCCTTCTCTTTCCATCTTCGGCTTCATACTTGGTACACATCAGTCCAAGGAGAGAGGATACGAAACGCAATGTACTTCCTCAGTTGGAGATATGGAAACACCTGAATCCGGTAATCAGTCGGTCGAATCCTCTAATAACTTTTCTTGTGCACTGTACTGTGCTACTTTATTGTTGGAGGGTAGTTGTGCTTCCCTCACTGACTTCCAACAAGAAATCGTATCTCTCTCTCTGCGATATTCCAATTCAGAATAGTTTTATCATCTGGCTGAACTACTTACTCACTTTGCCTGAGTATTTATTAGTGCTGAAGGAGTTTATGGTGCGCGATTCGATGGACAGTTCCACATCAAGTCCAGTCCAGTGGGTACAACAACTTCTCCACTAATCCAGTACCGAATGCAACGAGTAACTACACACGAAGCTAGTATTGCGTTATATTCGCCTTATGGCACTAATCTGCCTTTCCTATAGGATCAACTAAGGAAATACCTACCTACGCTCTACATAAAAGACAACTGTGTACTAAAGTGCAAGACTCTGTAGCGTTACAAGTTAGGAAAACAACCTTTGTGTACTGGCTAAGACACTAACTCCGTGTCTACTACCTACCTGTCTGTCTATCGTGAATTAAACATCTCTGTGGTACCTATACGCACAGTGTATTGAGAGGCACCTCCAATTCAATTCAACGGACCAACTGGTCTACTTACTTCAACTGCGCGATATATAATTCCCTTTAGCATTATATAAGAAAACAAGAAAATAGTCTGACTGACTTGGCTTGACTTGAATTGACTTGACTGCGTTCTAATGCCTCTGCCTTTATTTAGCATTTAGAGATACTAGAAGGCTTACTTAGTTAGCCTTTGCTAAAGTTGTCTCGTTTTGCGTTACGTTACCTTACTTACCCTGACTCGCCTTCCTCCTTCCCTCTCGCACACACACACACACACACACACAACAGAGATACAATGCACATAATATGATTGCAAGGCGATGAAGAGAAGTCGTCAAGTGTAAAAAGATTTCTTTCTTTCGTTATGTTCGTTCGTTCCTGAAGCATTTAGTTCACTTGTGTGCTCTTTCTGTGTTTTTTATTCCCCAAAGTACATCACATCAAATCACCTTAGCTTACATTCGCATCTCAACATTCTCACAGTCAACTACTACTACCACCACTACACTCTCACAGAGAGAGCGAGAGAGACGGAGGAGTCAAGTCAGTCCGTACCATTTACTCGACTTGTCTCTTCTTTTTCATTTCAGTCACTACGAACGACAGACTCGAGAATCACTTTGCACACTTCAGCTAATAGTTGTTTGGCTTTGTGTACACGGCATTTTCCTCTCTGTATTTGTGAGCTGCTGTACTCGTAGCTTATTTACCACAACACTTCAACAGCCAAACTCTGATGAAAAATGTCTCGCACATCATAATAAAATATCATCGTGGTGTACAGTGCCTTCACTCAATTCCCTCAAATTAACCAACACAATCGACTACCAGAGTACTCCATGTGTTACTACTTACTACAAGTGTATTGTACAATGTACCTCTCTCAGTATTATAGTCTCTGGTAGATACAGAGTCTCTGGAGTCTGATTTCTATTGTGATCACTTGTTGAGTGTGTTTGTGTGTAGTAACAACTAACAACTTACTCTTGACTTACTTTAGGGGAATTATCAAGTTTGCTGTGCATACAATTATGTGGTCTTTAACTTGACTTGGTATGCAAGATTGGCTCACTTGAAGAAACAACAAGAGCAACTTTTGCAACAGCAACGCTTTTCCACCTTTCCTTCGTCGCTCTGTGCATAAGCATGAGAAATATGAATAATAAATGCATAAGAAGGTAAATGTACCTATGTAGTGATCTTGTAGCTGATCCACAGTGTGGACACAGACTCAACGTGGTTCGCAGATGGTGGTTGATATGCTGCACACACATACATTTATTTACTAGACACACGGTGAATGAACAGTAGAGTCGAGTGGTCTGGTGGTGTGCAGTACCTAAGTGTATACGCTAGTTTTGTGTAACCTAAAGATACATAAATTACAATATTCAATAGTGTTATGTAGTGATGTAGTATTGGATTATGAAGGTGCAGTATGCGTGAACAGCTACACACTACATACACTGTGCAGATTACATGTGCTATGGCTGCACCGAACACGCTGTTCTCCGTCAATCATAAATATATAAGCATATGTTAAGAAGTGGTTACTACTTGTAGCTGTTCATGTTTGTGTGCACGTTCTGCAACCTCCAGAGAGCAAGAGAGAGAGAGAGAGAAAGATACATGGTTGTTTGCATGAAAACTTTTCAGTCCCATTTCATTCTTCAGAGACAATACCAGGGACGAGACGGTCCGCTTCAGCTAACGTGAAGTCAACTGAAGTGCACTACAGACAGAGATCCAAAGAGATATTGTGTCTGTGAGAGAGCACGTGAAAACATATCTACTGTGACTGTTATGGTATTGTTGGTTCGCGTTTGCTTACAATTTACATTATTATTCCCATTTCTTGTAGTACAAGGGTTGAACTGGTCTCGTCTCTCTCTGTAAATTTGAATCTCATCTCACTTGCGAGTTTTTAGCCTGTGTGCGGTGTAGGTACTCCCCAAACTACTAAATACAAGAAAGAGCGCCGAGCATTGGGAAAACATATCTGCATGTGTTAACTCGTGATTGATGTAAAGTACCATTAGGAGTGAATAGACAGTCTCCTCGGTGTGTGTGTAGTATTGAGAGTAAACATAAAATATTGTGGATTGCATCGTTTTGTTTTGCTTGATCACATGTTCTCTACTACGTACCACTGCTGCCTCTGCCAACAACTGTTTTGTGTAGTAGTGATTGTGCCGAAGGATTTTTTTCTGGTTCAAGTTTTCTTTGCACACAGAAGGGAACAACAGACAGAAACCTTAGCTTAGCTTTCAGTTCAGTGAGTGAGGACGGCAAAGTAATAGTCACATAACATAAAGCAAAGCGCCCCATTATCATTCCATTGTGTGTACTGTGATTATGATTATTACCGTCTGAGAGAAGGAGGATGATGATGGTTTTATCTCATTGTGATTACAACTTTATGGAGACAGATTGGAAATTAAATTGAATCGAGGATGTCATGTCAGATTCCGACTACTATTTACTACAATGTAGTAAAGCTGAACAGTCAATGTTATGCTACTTGCTGCATTACTTACAGATAATAGTGTGCGAGAGTTAATGTTTACTCTTCTGTGGACGCATTCAGACATGAGATGGGACTATGAGTCTGTAATTATCGTATTTAACCAATTCAATGGCGAAATGATGTTTTCCAGACACTTTGGTTGTTCATGTTCGGCCTGTCATTGTTGACCATTCATCTTAAGTTGTCTTTTTTGGGCATTTGACTGGATTCTTCTCTCTCCTCTCTGCTGTTAATAAGCCCGAGGACACGCCTGTTGCTCTTGCGTTACAATTCTTAATCTGCTTATTTGCTCGGCACTGTTCTCGCGGAGCACATACAAAGCGACAACACTCCGTCAGAAGAAATCACACTTTAAACACACCAACGTGTCTTCAAGTTGAATTGTTTACTTGTAAAAGAGACGACGACGACAAACAAACTCATTTCTCTCAATAATATTGATTTTCGTTGCGGTTTAGAAACTTTAAATTTAATCAACAAGTCAAGTTTTTTCCTCCTCCTATCGATTGACATATCTGTCACACCCTACTACCTACTTACCCATAACGTGACTGTCTGCCCTAGTATTTAGTGCAGAGGTATGGGAAAAAATTGGATCAAATCCGCTCAGCTCAGCACATATACATACTACACACTACAATTGTGAGTCGGCCGGCATGCAAAAAACACCTAATAAGTAGATGTGAATAATTTTCTCACCAACGTACTCCATTTGTTGACCTGAGAGAGACACATGTAAACTCCTTATAAAAGAGTACACATCTAATAAAATTTCCTTTAAAAAATTCTTTAATCTCCGCCATATGTGTTACACAGGCACATTTCATCTAATAGAAAAGTTCCAAAGTGGTCTGTGTAGTAATTATTGTTGTCACTGACGAAATTATTACAGTGCACTTTTTGTTGATTGCAATGCTGCAGCAACATTGATGAGATCCTAATCTGCATCGACTACGTAGGCTCAAATAACACAACCTCTGCCCTGTCTGTCGTCCCTGTCCACTAGTTAGTTAGAAAGGAAGTTAACTAGGGGCTTGGTTCTCTCTCTCACTCTCTTCATCTCTCCATTCAATAACACACGACGAAGCATTCGATAAGAATAATAATATTTATTATTCAAGATTGTCATGTCAAGAGTTTGAAGGGAGTCGCAGATAAATTCAGAGATGTGAAATGAGGTGGTGTTGTGCTTGTTCCGTTTTGTCATCGTTGTGGCCGTCATCGTCGTCGTTAAACGAAAAGTCACAATAAAATCAGACTCTCCACTCACTCTTTATCATACGAACGTGTTACCTGAATCGATCAGTGTTTGTGTACTGTACATCTCACACATACATGTGTAATCTACATGCATGTACACGTATGCCACCTTAGGAGAGAAGAGAAATCTCGCCGGAAATGTGAAACACATAAAAAACCGTCCACGACTCATAAAAACAGAAAATGAGGGACAAAAGGCCTAGCTAACGGCTACTGATTGGCAAAAGTTAACATATACATATATAAATATACGAACAGTGAGAAGAAGATTGCACGTAAATATCTATGTGTACGTGCACTGTACTATTTTCGAATGAGCCCGCAGGGCAGTAATGTGTTGAGCGGACACGACAACAGAAAATAAACAGCACCTAAATGGAGAGTGTTCTTCTAATGGCCATTGTTGTGTTCTCTTATCTCATGTATGTGTGACATCTCCATCATTATGTACAATTTTGCGAGAATGGAGTTGCAACTATACTAGCCACAATGGTCATCACGTCCGAAATGAAAATGTTACCTTTACAACATAAAGTCTGTCACGACTATAAGAAGATTTACTGCAAGCGAAATTTTGTTTGCGAATAGGATATTTGTTTACTGCCGCTCTGTCTCAGTTACCTTCACTTTACCTTTGTATTATAAACGTATATAGTAGTAATAAATAGTTCGAAGAGAGTTGCCCTTTCGTCGTTTCTTGTAATGATCTGAACCAAAACCTCGACTATACCAATATGTACACTACACCCCGCAAAGTCAAACAAGAATCCAGACTTCGTCGGTCACTCTCATTGACTAATACCAGTCGGCAAAATGGCATCAACTCCAATGGTAATCATTCAACAGGTGCTACTCAGTTTCATTTATTTCTGTTCCTTTTAGTCCCTTGTAAATCCCACATTCAAGATGTGGAGATCTGTTGTAGCATTCCTTTTGTAGTCGTTGTTGTTGTCGTTGTTGTTGTTACAGTAGGAATATGAAGTATTGCGCTGCTGTGTGGATGTTCCAACATTATGCATTTATCTATTAAATGGCCGATGATGTGGTGTTGATGATGCGACTAAGTGCTCATTTACTATTACGACAATAAAATCCTCCGAGTATAAACATAGCGATTAGAAATAGGGAAAAATCCTGTAGGATGCCCTGTTCCTTCAACATACACTACTTATTACTACTACTAGTACACACAGAGTACAGGAATTTTCTCTAGTGCAGTCCACTGTTCATTTTTATTTAAAAAAGCACATGTGGGAGCATATTATTTATACGAGTACAATTCTTTTCTCTCTGTAATAGTATAGTATTTTACAGATGAATAGATAGGTTCAGTATTGCTTCGCATGAGAATTATGTACAAGTTTACAAGTTGACTCACTAGTTAAGTTATGTAAAAAGAACTGGACTATCTGTCCGAACGAGTAGTGGCTGAACATTATACGTTAGGGTTAAATTGAGCAGAAATACTACCGAATGTCTGAATAAGAGCACAGTATCTCTGTACAGGTTAAAAACTAGAATTGAAAACCAGTCTAGGGTTCTTTTGTATAGTAATCCTCCGGTGATTTGATTCTACGCGTATCACAGACGTCATTGTACACACAATATAGTATCTACACAATTGTACTTACTAATGCATATCTCAGGTAATTCGATTTCAACCAGTTTACAATATAGAAATTAAATGTAAGCATGTAGTGCACGTATCCGAACCAAAGTACTCATTCGCTATCAGCTACATACATAGAATATGTAGAATATTCAACGTACATTGTATTTGCATGCATGTGGCAGCAGGCTCAGTCGGTTCATCTAATCGAAACGAGAAGACAGCTCACTCATTTTCAGATGTGTTTCTAAAGATAAGCCTTCCTAATAGTTTTTCCTTCCTAATATACCTACCTACGCACACCAATTTAGAATTGACATGGTACAGTCATGCAATGAGTGCTTGTATGTTTTAAAATAAATTAAATAAATAAACAGTGAACGTTAAATATTTTTCACGTGTGTATGAGAAAAAATTTCCTGCTAAAAATAACTGGAATACTTACAAACACATACATACACCTATATTTTCTGTCTGCCACTAAATGTGAGTCAAGTCATCATGACTCATGAGAGTGATCGGCTGCATTAGTAGACTGACATATCGATGTAATTGATAGAATGCTTCAAATGCCTAAAGAAATCGACACTCACAGTTGGCTTAAATTGGTTACCTACATATTGCAAATATGAGTTCGCTTTTAAAACCCTGTATCTGCCTGTACGTCGAAATTGAAGCATTTTTCCACCACCAAGGCATTTTCGTTCGCCAATCTGTCTGTCAATTTTGTGTATATGCCGTAATGGAATGTAGGCTTGGTGCTATGGTCTGGCCAACTGTTCACCGACGGATAATGCAAACAGTCATTGCCATAATGTGGCTTTAGGTGAAGAAGAGGAAGGATGCTTTTAAAAAGTCTTACTACAATGTTAGACAGTCTATGCTGGAATAAAATGTTTCGCTTTTGGCCACCCGTCACTCAGCCAGTTCAGCTGACGGAGTTTGACCTTTGTTATTACCACCAGTACTCACAACCATTCATATAACATGTGTTAGATATGTCGAGTGAGTTTTTCTCACATAGGCAACAGTAGGGGGTGTAGCGCTGTCCTATCTCTCTATGAACATTATCTTCGTTTTGAATTCGAAATTAAGTTAGTTATGCTATAATCGTCATGTCACATCCATTTCATTTTATACGCCATGTTTTTTTTGCAAAATCCCTCATAGTCACACTAATTGCACAGACTCTTCCTGTACAGCTGTACATACTAGTAGAAAATTGCAGACAATGAGTGGGAGAATTTGTGTGCGCTTGTGTATTAGCTGTGTATTAGAAAAAAATCGCATTAAGAAACAATAATTACGAATAAGGACTGGGGAATAGGTATGCCTAAATAGGTGGCACTATATGAACTGCAAAATTTTCTCACGGCTCCTCTGTATCTCTTCTGGTAACAAGCAGTTTGTCTCTCTTTCAGCCAATGCTAAGTAAATACAGCTAGCCCTCTGCTGTCTACTTCAAAGTCGTTAGTAGTAGATGATGATACAATCTAACAATAGAATAAATGGTGAGGTGAGAGTCAAAGTGGTCAAAGTCTTTGTGATAGTTTTACCGACACGGCAGTCAAAGAGTACAGATTCTCTCTCTCTCTTCCTTGTCAAGTGTCAAGGCAGCAAAGAATGTTGATAATGCTAATGCTAATGCATCTCTTTCAGCTCTACTCAAAGTCAGTCGTCAGATTAGACTCTCTCACAGCAATGTGGTGGTGGTGGTAGTAACACCAGCAGACTAAGACGAAAACCAAACCAGGTTGCTTACTCTCTTGTCTCCTTAACATTAGTTTCTATCATTCACCTTCACTACTACAGCCGCGTACACCCCACTTGACTTGACTCCTTCCTATACACACAGACTACATAGCACAGAGTCAAAGTGCAAAAAGAGTAATGACAGTACGTATTTTCAAAGGTGCCGTTGCCTTGTGAGGAAATTATGCATGCATATGCTCTGTGGTAGTTGTACCGAATTTACGTGCTCTTATGTTCACGTTGCTCTCCGTAAGGAATTGTTGTCGCGGATAGAGGCAAAGTGGTGGTGGACAACGAGGTGAGATGGACAGAGAGATGAAAATGCCAAGTGATTTCATTCATCATACTATGGAGGCGATTCTAATAGCAATTACCAGTACAACGCAATGTCAGACAGACTGATAAGCAACTTTGGCTACTTACTATGACAAAACAGTGCAGGACAACAGACAAGCACTCTCTTGAAGGCAAACCGAAACGCGAATCGTCTATTACTTACTTCTTTTAGCGTGTAGAATTGAATGCGGAAAAGTATACACTATCTTCAGACTGTCAACCAACGAGAATATATGAGTCTTAAGTGTATACGCACGAGAATGTTATGTCGCATTGTTACCTATGTATGTGGTGTCTTCGAACTAATGTAAGTCTGTGGAGGTATTTGCAGATAATGCAATTAGAATAACAATACAATTTCCATCGGAGGCCATTTAAGTTCATGTTATATGGTACCAAAGATAAGAGAGAAGACTTTTATAGCAATGTGATTTGCATGCGTTAGAAATGTAGATAAACAGTTGCTATTATAGTGGTCGAATTAATTGCCAGCATAAAAATTGCTATCGTACGGATAGATGGAATAATTCCGACTTTGTGGCTCCGTCCAAAATCACATTCATCTCATTATTTCACTGTCACTAAAAACTTGTCTTTCGATCGCCTGTTTTTTATTATATACCAATTTCATCGACTCTTACATGTCGCACAATTTCAAAGACTAGGACATGGCAGGGTACTAATTCAAGTGGGTAGCTCTTCAATTATTTGGAACAGATTCCTGTACTACAATTACTTGATCTCGTGTGTATGTGTTAATTCTACGTTACGTGCTGTCATGTCTTACAATGAATTTCGGTTCAAAGGAAATGATTCCGAAATTTTACTCTTGCATGAACATTTGAGAATTAAATTGTATTTCCATTATTGCTGAAGGCTTTTTTGTGTTTTTCGTAATAGTGGAAGTTCTATCTTTTGTGTATTACAATTCTATACATTTATTTTACTAGCTGTTCTTTTTGTTCTTGTATAATAATGAATAATGCATAAACAATTCTACAAAGGTTTATGGTTACTAGTGATTATTTTTGCATTGCATGTTTGCCTATTGCATTTATTTTCGCAGCCGTGCACATACCTCTCCCTGGTGCACTAAGACTGTTTTCTATGTTGAGGTACGCGTGCAACAATACTTTGCATGCTATTTGTTTTATTATGCAACTCGTATTCTATTAGTATTCATGAGAGAGTTCTTATTATCTGAATTACACACAAACAGTGTGGTAATATAGGTTGTATGAACAGTGGACTGGTATTTAAGAAGAAAACAATACTCAAATCAAAACACAGTCATAGTTATAGGTACTCGTACTTTTGTCTATTAGTGGTGCACGTAGGTAGCGCAGGTAGTTATTCAACTTTTTCTCCTCTCTGCGAATAACATTGTAAAGTGAATTGACTTCTTTGATTCTTCTAACATCTGAAAGTATATAAATATTGTGTCTACGACGGCAATCAGTTTCACAGTGTTAAACTGGTGAACAGTAAAAACTGCTATGCTCTATCTGTAATAGAAATGATGAAATTATGTCCGTACGTATTTAGAGTATCTAAATAGAATATATTAAAGTATCACATGAGATAAGAGTTGGTTCCTTGAGGCGAAGGCCATCCAAGCAGTACGAATACACCTGTATTCATTCTAGGGTAGAGTCGTGTCCAGATCTACCTGGGCAATATATAAGTATAGTATATGTAGTAGGCAGAAAAGAGTTCAGCATAACATGAGCTCGAAATGAGCTACAGGGAAAATCATGCAAGAAAATTTATTAAATGTGTGAGTAGCCTTCTCTAATCTCTATTATGCATTTTGTATACTCCAACACACGGATAGCTTTTTGTGTAAGGAATAAGACAAAGTGTAGAACGAAAGGCAAAGGAGCAGATGGAAGCCATGGAGGAGTAGAGAATAGGAAAGGAATACATTCAAATGATTTGGATTTGATTGAGATTCTGATGAGTCATAAATCATCGAGTAGGGGAATGAGGGATTCAATTGAAAAGAGGGATAAGTAATACTTAATAATAATTCTTTCATCTCTTTTGATTGCAGACGAAGAGGACGTGGACGTTCATGCCCGTGATAGCTGCATCAAAGACTACAACAGCAGCACACACAGTCCATACACGTATCAGATTGAAGAGCGAAACGGGAACCGGACGAATACACCCGATTCTGATCTCAGTGGATTGACTCTGAGCAATACACAATTGAATAGAATCTCTGGCTGTGCTGGTGCAGAGATTGTTGTTACTGGTCATAACACAAATAACAACAGGTCCACCTCATCCTCGTATTCCAATGGAGGAGTTGTTGTGCTGGTAGAGCAACACAACCACCAACAACAACAACAGCAGCAGCAGCGTCACCATCAAAGATCTTCTAGTCTTGGGCTCGAGAGCGACTACGGAGCATCAGACACACTTACTCTTCCTCAGCCACCTCCGTATAGGGCACCCCCGTCAGCCCTCGGCAACAATTCAGGGCCACTCTCCTTTCAGCTACCTGACGAAAGTGTACTTGCTCAGCACCCTCAGTCCGATAAGAGTCCTAACACCTATCAGACTCACTCTTCAAAATTCCCAGTAAGTTATTACTCCTATTGTCTACAAAAAACTTCTGTCTTAAAACCACAAAAGTTTTCCACAATTTGTAAATATACATTTAATATACAGTTGACACGAGAACAAATATTATATTATACAGTGCTCAATCATTTAAATACTGGCGGCTTTCTACAGATAGTGCCGCATAAAGTGTGTGTTCAACAAATCAATCGCAAGCTCTGAGTTATGAGTTATGAGTGAGGATGTAGTACTAGCTTAGTTGTTGTGTCTCCATTTCCTGTCAAATTTCATTCGACGTGTTATACATACAGACAGTGCATTCAGTGGTTGTTGCGTTTTAGTTTCAATATTTCAGTTTGGTGAATGAGTTTCCCATCCCCACCCCTTCGTTGACGTACAGTCGCCATATCCCATGCAATAGTAACTTTGTTACACCTCGCTGGTGGCGTCATGTCAAATTCACATGGACTTGTATCTTTCCTATCCAAACCATCATATTAGCCGTTCTGCTCATATGTTATTTATACGAATATGGAAGTGGTTTTGCTAAAGCTATAATGTGCCATCATCACTTATAGTTACAAACACACATGGTGCATACCACAGTTGACATTGTGCTATTTTATGCGGCGGAAAAAAATGGTAGGGGAGACAGCTGGAGAATATGATTTTATGGGTAGACCGTGAAAACGTTGACTTTTCGTGAAAGCTCCTGTGTCTGGATTGGCTTCTATAGTACGTTTCCTGTTTCCGAAAGTAAGTCTATTATCTCTAAACTGGAGTAGAAAGAGAGGGAAGTTGTACATGGAATGGAAATTCGTTCATTCGTGCAAGGTATACATATTATACGTATAACGACGTTTGTGTTGTATACTAGCTGTTTTGTATGTTGCTACTCTATACGTATACTTACAACGAACTTCAATGTGTATACATATGTATACAATTAAGTACATAATGCGATGAGAATACCTTCACTACACTCTCTAGCTAAGCTGTTTAGTTTAAGCAGAGGTATTTGACGTCTATCCCATTGAAAGTACATTTATAATACATATACAATAGACATGCTGCAATGTGTATTGTTGTGGTTGCAGTGCATTCATTGCCTGTACTGTAACAGCAGTCTCGGTAGCAGCATAGCAGCCTTTGTTGAAAGTGTATACTAGAAAAATTGTGAGACTCGACTCGAGTGTACTTAAAAATGTCCCTCGTTTAGCTTACTTACAGTGAGCGCGAGTATAGATAGGACGAGTACAGTAGTTAATCAGCAATGGGAATTAAAAGCAATGTGTAGTAATAATAAAGAGGAGCGAAATGAATACGTACCAAAGTATGTACTGTGTAGAAATGTGTACACAGAGCACTTAGTTAGTATAATATATGAAAACGAAGTATGAGTCTAGTATAGAGCACAAAGGGATGGAATCGAATACATGTAATGCAATCGTAACGGAAAGGAAGAAGAGGTGCGATTCGCACCTGTTACCTGTTGCTGAATGCTCGACTAAAAATCCTGTTGCCTATTTACCTCTAGATTTATTCACATTTACTTACCTATTTACTACATTTGGCGATGTGCTGTGTGGCTGAAGCTCACATCACAATCAGTTAGTTGCTGTTGCTGTTGGTGGACTTAGACTTAGACTCTCTGTGACTGAGCAGACAGACATAACTATAGTACAGAGCAGAAAACCTCAACCAGCACAATCAATATCGTCTTCTTTTACACGACAAGACAGTAGACAATGTTGTTAGCCAGTCAGTCATCAGTTGGAATTTCGCATTCAGATAAGATTGAATTGAGATTTGTGTCTCTGTCTATTCTGCTGCTGTAAACTGTGCTGTTGTGGTGTGGTGGTGGAGTTGTTTGTGTCATTCAGGACGAGCAGACGAGAGTGCATGGAGATAGTAGTAGCAGTAGAAGAAGAAGAAGAATTCCCTTGTTGTCTGTAGCTGATACAGTACATTGTTTTGTTTTAGTGCTCGTTGTGCTAATCTTGTTTGTGCTGATGCAGATTCGTCTTGAACAGCAGTAGTAGGAGTCATTAACATTCCTCCATTCATAATAATCAAATCAGAATACAATCCATCTTGTTCTTTTACACGTTCAGCATTAGAGTCCTAGCTCAGGGCCAAAGATAAATAATGGAAGCGAAAAGCAGCGTTACTCTTACCTTTCTTTGTTCCTGTAGCAGTTATTGTAATCAGTAATGTGGTGGTGGAAAAAAACGGATTACATTTGTTCTAATATTTAATTGCTGGCTGAAGGTTTTGTTGTTCTGCCGAAGAATTGGAATTGAAGTTGAAGCTCGTACAAATTCAGAGCTTGTTAATGAGTAGTTAATTGACAGAATAGAATTATATTGGAGAGCAGAGCAGTGCAAAATTGCATTGGCTTGATGTGCAATTCATGGAAGCTGTACTGACCACTTCGTATCGTTTTGTGTTCTGTGAGCAGATTGTGAGAGAAGTGATACTTTCCAAGGAGCCCACCACAACCACAGCGCATCTATTAACATTACCTGGTGGTGGTGTTGGTGTACCTGCGAATTCTTCTCAGCCTTTAGTGCCCTCGCTGAAACAGAGCAGGAATTCGCCAGGATTCTCATCGGCCACCAATAAATTGGATAAAAAGTTGACTGCTAAACAAATTGCATGGTCTGACGAAAGAAAAGCGGTAAGTATGGAATATTTAAAACGTTTTATTTGCATTTATGACATTTAAGGATTTATAGATATTTTTCTGGTTCACTTTGCATGATAAATAATGTTTGAGGTGCGGACGACATGTTTGCTTTAACTTTGAATGATTGTAAATGCTAATATTTGCCATTTGAAGTGCTGTAATGAAAGTAAAGCTAGTGGTAATAAAATATTTGCGCTCATTGTTATTGCTACAATGCAATTGGGGATTGGTACATATACTAGCATTTTGTATGTAGCTTAGAAATAATCATGAATCTACATGATACATGTACGAGTAAGCATAATATTCAAATAATGCTAAATAATGTCTTTTTGTTTTACTTTACCATTCTGTCCTGCAGTATTCTGTATATTTGTTACGTATTCATTCATTCTTCCATATTTAGAAATGTGGATAAGGCTTATGAATTTCTTCTGTAATTCAAGATAGTATTATATATTCTACTCTATCTATTCACATTTAGTAGGTGTTGGTGGAATTTTCTATTTCTAATTTCCACAGTGTAAGCAGAATTTCTAATCAAATTTTCATTGCATTTCATTCCTTTTCCGAGAAACCATTTCATATAAACTTCATTCCCACATTTTCTCTATGCCATGCATTCCAATAATTCAAAAGACACATGGACCCTATCAAATATTTGTGAATTTGATTTGAAATTTTCAAAACCTTTAGATCTAAGTGTATTGTAGTGTACACGGGGACTAATAGTGCGGAACTGACGGTTAGCATTTAAATGTCAGTGATTAAAACAAACTTTTGTTTGAAGAGAAAAGAGTAGCCAATGAACATTCGCCACCCACATGTCCGTAAAATTTTATAACGACTCAGCAGAGCGATAGCAAAAGCAGCAAACATATAAACACAAGATGCACGACTTTACGATGATTTTTATTGCATTTCTTTTCAAAGAGCTATGAAGATGTCTTTTTGATCAGAATGAAAGTCAGGCTTTGCTTCAGCCCAATTAGAAGCCCTGCAAATTGATTTCAGCAATGCAAGCCAATCAATTGTTTGCTTATCTAGAGCTGGAGCAATCAAAATATTTTACAAGATAATTTAAGAGTGCAATAAATTCAAAAGAAAAATCTAGTCATTAATTTTCTTTTATATCATAGAACTTAAGTATTTGGTCTTGTTATACGTAACAAGTCATAGGTCGTATAAGACATCTTGACAGTCAAGTATTAGAAATAAGAAAGAATTACTTTGAGAATAACATATAACAAATGGATATCGGGCAAACAAGACTTTCCATACAATTTTAGTGCCAAGGGCATCGTTTCGCATTGTAAATACTACATATAAGGGTAATTCTGTTATCTTGTACGTGTCCTACGATTCAAGTTCTTGTACAAACGAAGATAAATCACATAGGTACTTTAAGTATAGAATTTAAAGTCATTGAAGTATAGTTTGCTGGATCTGGAGGAATCTGATTACCCCTTTCCACTAAAAGTTGTTCCTATAAAAAAAATGCTTATATCTACTCTATTTAGATATGGTTGTGAACATCTATCTCTCTGTGCAAAGTATTATGCTAGTAGAATTTATAATTTTCGTGGTCTCTCTCATCCACTTAGCTAACTTTTTGTCAATATCATACCAATACTCTATAGACTTTGATTTGTGTACGTCCTTTAATTTGACTTTTACCTTTGCGTAGAGACAATTCCAAGAATTCGTTTTATTTCCCCTAATAAAGAGTCGTCGGTAAGACTTGCATGATGAAGTAGTGTAGTGTAGATTAGTCTAAATTGCACTTAAAGATTTAGATAAGTTTTTTAGATTGATGGGGATGGGCAGCCAGCAAGCACTCTTGACATTGACTGACTGACAGCGATACTGAATTCAATGACTTTAATTGTTTTCCTTTCAGTGCACATTGGACAGTACGACGGCAAGAGATTTTCAGCAAAGATTGCTTTCACAGCAGACCATTACGCGGAGAAATAGTTTGGATTTGGAAAAATTCATACAAGTAAGATTACCGCATGCCCACATAGTTCTGATGTACTTATTAGAGCTTAATTTGTTTCCGCTATCACTTCTTGTCAGAATTCCCTTTTCGAGTCGGAAAGATTCTAACGACCCCTCTGAAGTCTTTTTGCATTCAGTGCTAATTTGTAGGTTTTGTTCCTGACAATGTCAAAAAAGCCCACTGATTACAAAATGAAGGTACTTATGTATATGGTTGGCTGTCAAGATTAATCCAAATAATGAGGTGTACAATGAAAACTGAGAGCAGCTCTTGACAGCGCCTAAGAAACGCTAAATCAGCGTATTGGAAAGCAACGAAATATTAATTAAGCACTTCCTGTCTCACGAAACAGGATTGTCTACCACAAGAAGAAATCGTAATGAATTAGCACAAAAACGGATTTTTATGCTCGATATATGTTAACATAATATATGTATATGGTGCATTTGCGACGTTTTCTTCTCGCATAGTTATTTATTGCAGAGGTATGTAGTTGTGTGAGACTTGCGGATTAGTAGCCTTAGCTTGTAAAATCCAAGTGAACAAGAACATTTTTTGCTGTTGGTGGTTTTATAATTTGAAGTTAAAGGACATGTTACGGTTAAGTCGTAAATAATATCTATTATATGGTTCAGTGTTGGAGAGGAAACTACTCTCTTTGTGCTGTTATAAGAACAATTAAATATTTCATAGTATTTTTGTCTACGTTTACAACTGCATACCGATTAAGGAGAAACTACATAAACTGGTAGACAGTAGCTTCAGACCGACGTCTGTGTTAGGGGGAAATCAGAGGATGCACTCGTTTATGTGATTGCTGCTCTGCTCTTGGATGGACTCTATTCTAGTAGACTGTACTTTCGAGTAGCCATTATACCTCATTATACAGATATTGTGTATTTACTATTAAATTTTTAATTTGCATATATATATACAATCAGCTTACGGTATAGACGGTACAGTACGGACAATCGCTAGAAACGGCAGCATTTATAGAAGGATTTTTACAGGTACAGGTATAACCAACAAGATAGTAGCTATTCATTCGTGCGTAATGTAATGTATTGGTTGATGAAACTGTTGAAGTGAGATTTGACTATACAGAGAGAGAGAGACCGA
Organism: Plutomurus gul; assembly: GCA_019776185.1. NCBI lineage: Eukaryota > Metazoa > Arthropoda > Collembola > Entomobryomorpha > Tomoceridae > Plutomurus > Plutomurus gul. The sequence continues at coordinate 23,419 of JABASC010000327.1, forward strand.
GACGTGCTTGGCTTGGAGATTTCCGTTCGCTCCGTGTTGCACTGTACAGACTTACAAATTAATTTAACGGTTTGCCTGTCAGACCTTTCTAACGTCATTATTTCTTACCATGATAATCATTAGGACTTCTATTGTCTTGTTGCAGTAATGCAGCATGTTCGGTGCGGTTCAATAAATAAAATGATTTCATCGAGAAGTCAGCCGATGCTTCTAGTACGTACACTTGGTTTACTAAATATGTAAATACTACTGTTCTGCTGCATAATATTCTGATGAACAAATTCACTAGGTGGCTAATATGGGAAATTTTTCATATGATGAAGTCATACAAATGTGTGTAACTAGGTAATATAGGTGACAGTCCTAACCACCAAAACATTTCAATGCAATTTGATGTTTCCTTTCGGCTTAATGAGGTTGATGTAATAGTTTTGTTTGCTTGGTTTAGTATTTGTTGCGTGAAACCCCATACGTGAGATGATTAAACATATATTATTGTTTATTACTCAACCTTCGAACTAACTAACTAACTAACTAACTACTGACATACTGTACACAGGCAACAAAATAAACAAACTACACATAATTATTTGTAGGTTTATTTGAAAGTAAATATGAACAAACAACAATGTTTATATCTTAGGGCTAGAAGTATGTGGTAGGAGTAATAAGAGACAATTTTATTTTGCGTGAGTGTAATTCAATAGCAGAAATGTGCTGATTTCCACGATTAAGCACATTCCAATTAAATTACATGCATTTTATTAATATTACAATGTACATACATGTGACTTCTGTATTGCACACAGTTTCAAAAGGGACATTAATTTAATTGAAATGACACTATACTACATGCAATAAATGTTACATGTTTATATATAAGTTACTTAACTTCAGGCGACATTTACTGAATCCTGCGTGGATTACTGTGAAACAGTTCGTGTAATTAAAAAGATATATTATTGCGAAATAGATTATTCTCTTTTATAAATCATCTGCTTAAGATATCATTTAACTGAGCAAGTGTAGATGTTAATGGATTATCCGTGCTGTACAACGTAAACTGCTTTAGTCTGGCACGTCCAACTAAGAAAGTAAATCATGCATTAAGAGAGGTGTTTGTGGCGGTTAAGATAGAGCAAAGGACGATAATGTGTCGTATGAGGATAATTAATTGCTCACATAGAAATATAAAATATTGTAATAATCAGAGCAACAATAACGAAGAGAATGAAACCACATGATTTCCCATGATTTCCCATCATTGTTGGTGAACTGAACGATTTATCGTGCACACGGTGAGAATCTTGTGATTTTGCAACTTATCCATATAGAAATCACATTAAATGTGCTATGGGGGTAAATGGCTGAGGCGTAAATAAACAAATTAAAATAAATATATGTGAAAACTTACACTTAATTCGGGATAAAGATCGTCGATCTTATAAATGTTTCCTGGAAGTACTATTACACCAACAAGACAATGGATAAACTTTATTCCTTGTGTTAAACATGCACACGGCAATGAAAATAAATTGATGGTAGATTTGCTCACAAGCGATAGACAAGATAAGTTAATAGTGATACCAAGTTCATGTGCGATGTCAAAGGAACTTTGTACGAAAGAGACAATTCCGGGAAATCAACTTGATTTTTGTCAATTGCTGAGTGATTCCACATTCCCGTCATTCCTCGGGCTTAGGAAAACTGTAGGCCACGATTTTTAAAGACAACGTTTGTAACCGTACCTACAGAGTACAGCATAACAAAAAGGCTACCGCGTGCTATTACTGTTTTTCAAGAAATAGCTGTAGAAATGTATATGCAAATATTCTCAAAGGAACTCCTTTGGAATGTAAATATATTTTATATATATGATGAAGATCTTATCAGGCAAAGTACACATAACATGTTCAAGTATCTGTGTGCACATGCATAGCATAAAGATAGAGTTCAAATATTATTGGAAACACGTGCGTAGTATTATTAAATTTAATCAGAGAGATCAGTAAATCAATTGAATGCTATACTTGGAATAGAACGATGGCCAATAAATTGGACAGGACTACTTTATTACTTTGTGAGTCTCAGGTCTCAATTTAATTTGCATTCCTGCAGTTCCATTTGAATGGGAAGAGATAGTGTATCGCTCCCACAGTTCATACATTGGCCTGGCAAGAGAGAACAACATGTCTTCTCGAATAATGTAGTGTAAGCTTTGACATACGAGCCATTAATATCCCGAAGAAAAATTTGCAACCCATTTTATCTACAAGATGCATGCATCCCCTTACATTTACTAATTGCAATATTTGTATAACGTACTGCATTTTAAAAAGCAGTAAACAGTATAGGTGGCTAGTTATAATAAGCACACTGTTTATATGTAATAGGCATGTATGTGCACACTATTTACACTCATGACAAATGAGCTGCACTATTTACTGTCAATTTTTAATTTAAAGCAAAAGGAAAAGGGGAAAAAATGAGGACGAACTACTATTTGTCTGCGTTCTCGTAGTAGGTATTCCTTAAGCTTTTGTGTGTATGTGCCCTACACTATTTACTTACGTGCAAGCATCCAGACACTTGTAGTGGTCTGTTGTTTGGGCTCTGCTACACGATTGATATCTGCAACCTGTAGTATGTGACTGTAAGGGAGGTCATAGTTAGTTAGAAAAATCAGATTTAATTTCAAGATAAGTCGAACACACAAGTTATTGGACATTAATAACTGTCCAAAGCATGCTATGTTATGCATATCGTATTTTCCATCATAATCTTGCCTTCCTTATGTTATTTGCATCCTGCGTGTTTGTGTCTCTCAAACACTTCACAACAGCCCAGTCAGTACAAATTCATTCTGCAACTAACTTATTCAATTCATTATTGTAGCAATGTAAGAAAAGGGTCTTGTAGGGCTCATCCAGTTGTATAAATATGCAAAAGTATCCAATGTATGCATGAATATGACATTGAGTGAGTTCATTTGGAGTCAAAGGAAAGCAGTAGTTACGTGAAGGTAAAATCAATTCTATCTTATCTGCATGCATAAAAAATTTGCAAGCTGGATTGAGTCAAATCGTCCGTAAGCAAAGATCTGTGTCTCAGCCAGTGCTGTATATTACATTGCGTTCTTGGGTTATTCTTATTATTATATTATTATGTATACCCTCTCTGATAAACTCCAGGAGGATTTTTCGTAAGAAAAATTAACCGGTCCCATCCAAATCAGCTATGAAAATCTACTTGTTCTTCTTTTTTGCTCGCTATTCGTCTTTGGTAAATACATGCAAACGAATGCAAATATCTACCTGCGGAATATTATGATGATTATTTGCATTTACAATTTGCAAAGAAGGCAGATTGTGCGATTCACGCACACTTGCACAGTACACAGGGCATACTCAAACCATTTTCTCCTATCCGTGCACAGTAATAATGCCAAGCAATTGGCTTTGAAATACATAGGAGAAGAGATGCAGCTTTCTGTCTTGTAGAGTACAGATATGTGGATACCTTCTTTTTGTTCATTGTGGTAATGGTGGTGCTCTGCTCACCAAGTAATTTGATCTCACTTTTCTTTCGTTGGCATTATCTGTCGCGTCAGACAAGCTAGGTTATTTGTCTTCCCCTATCCTCAAATGATATCCATGCAATAATTCATGTCACAATTCCTATATATTATATGATATATATGTACATACTACAAAGTAGTGTGTGTGGCTAAAAAATGACTACACATGCTTAAATCTTCCTAATGCACATTCTATGTAATATCTGTATGAGAATGAATATCGTCCTCAACACACAAACACACACAAGAATTATCATTCTTTTCATTTGGAGCCAAAGCCAAATGCGGTCAATTACTTAAGTAGTGTATGCCTGTGTGTAGCACAGTAAAATCCACTTCATACACAGCCAGTCACTTATTGTTATGAGTGCCATTAAAATATGATTACAGGGCTGAGAGAACAGTATTCTTCTCCCTAATTCTATGTTACACTTTGTAACACTGCCAATATACGATCGTTACCGAGAGCATCTGTCCAGTTACCTATTTATTAATTATATCAAATGGCAGCGCTTGCTGTGCATTATGAATACGAATCAGTAGTTTCATGAAAGACTCGTCCGCTATCATTTTCTTAACTTGAAGCTTAATATGCAAATTCATCAAATCATACGTATTATTCTGTGCAATTCATTTCACATTCAGTGTCTCTCATTTTTACAATATTAGGTAGCTAGGTACGCCTAGTACACAGATAAATACCTATACGTATAACAATGGTTGCAATTGGAATTTTTTCTTGTTCTGCTACTTCTTGCAATGCCTACCGCCGACGACGTACCGACACAATCACAATCTGTAGCAAGCAATGAACACAAATCAGTCATCGTACAAGCAGAACATATCAACAACAGTTCTGGTCACTTTCTGTGTGCGCGCACTTGAATTCCATTCCATGGATAATGGTAACAAATGATAATCTGAGCGTTAAATCTTGAAAAATGTCTGTACGTATGTCTTCAACAGCCATGTTCATGTTTGTAATCTGTTTCCTTGATGTTACACATCTCGGTAACTTTTTTCATCATATTCTAGAGAATGTATTCAATGATGGACAGGCTTTTTGCTTTGTGTGTCGGTCTCTAAATACGAAGTGGTGTGGTGTGTGTTATTTGCATTCCATCATTTCCCGCCTACATTTTTCTAACAGGAATGTGTTTCTTTGATTTTACATATATACCCATAAAAAATCGTTGCACCGTTCTAACAATACTAATATACACCTACGGGCTACAACGAGGCGTCTTTGGTAATAGCGAGCATGTACTAGCAATGCATTCGTGTAAATGTTAATGTATGTTTAATGAAGCAAAATAGAGTTGATTAATTCCCGTTGGTTTGATGTGACTGCATAATATCCACGTTAACATGTAGCACCTGACCGAGAAGAGAAAGAGAATTTTATGGCAAACTTATTATTGTAGGTATCCAAGAAACATGCCATACTCTTTAATTCCTTTGTATGGTAATACGTAGCAAATTCGAATGATGAGGTGCGTAGAATGTGAGCGCACTAACACACAATCAGCGTTTACCGACCAAGCTAACGTTGATTAAATATCCGACATTTATGATTCTTTACGATTGCAATAATTTTCAAGCTGGAATAGATTTTAAGACAGGAAAGGGAAGGTAGTTATTAGTGACTAGTTTATTAGCGGCCTGCTCTGCAAACTAGGGATTGAGATTTGACGAGACTTCTGATACAGTCAAAGTTGTAGCATTGTATTGTGGATTACTATGCAACACAACACAGAACCTTTAGTGTTAGTATTCCAAAAAGAATTCCTAAGGTGCTAATGGCTGCTAATTCAATGCCAAAAGTCACTTTCCTTCTGAATGCCCCTATGCATGTAAATAAGTGCAGATAATCCTCGTCCCTTGTAGTTGTACATCACATGCAAACTCTTTCAATATGCGAAATCCGACTGGATTTTGAAATGTTTGCAATAGAGTGGTTGGTTGCTCTCATAGAGCAAGCAATTCAATTTTCAGTATAAGACCGAGCGCTAATGAATTGCAGTCTGGGTGGAGGCTATGTTATAGAATTATGTAAAGTTAGCAATTCAACATTATTTTAGAATGGATTGCTTGCTGAGCTGATGCAGAAGTGTAGAATGGATTGTGAGCGAACACTTTCTTTGCCTGTGTACGTGATGATGAGTTGAGTAAAATTTTTACAGAGGAATAATGGAAGGACGCAGAACAACTTGAGTTAAATGTTATGCCCTTTTTAATGTAATTTTATTGCAGATTAAGAGGATGGCATATGCATTCTGTTACAGCCTAGGGTATTTGAATGCATAGGGTATACTAATAACGACTAGCTACCTAATTATTTTATGAGATACTTTATGTTTATGTGTTTGCTCAGACCTACCATACAGTCGGAAACATTAATTTTGTCTAGGCTTTCCATTTGACTCACCTTGAGTTTAATATTTTATTTTCAATAATTGGAGCATCATCATTCGAGGCAGTTAAGACCAAGGAGCGGTTCTGGCTATGAGAAACTATGCACTTGCTTCTCTGTAGGTAGGTTTCTCGAGGGAAATGACTTGCAGAACTCGTATGCATATTCAAGGATGGAAATGGATGGAAATGAGCAGGGATTGTGCATGTGCAATAATAATTGTGTGGTAGGGATTTATTAATAGTCATATCTAGTTACTTTGTGTGTATCTACAAGAATTGATAATCTATATTATCTGTGAAATTAATGCATGAGATTTGAAATGTTTGCTCTGCGTTGATTTACTAGAAGCCACACCAATAATGACGAAATCACAAGGGATAATTAGCCAAATTGAAACTTCAACTGGTTGTTATTTATGTGATGAAAAATGTTATCAGATTGCTTGCGTCGTCGTGTCAATGCCAGCAGCCGCGCACAGACACATTCACTCAGCTAGTGGTTCAGTGTCTGTCTGACTGAGTGAGAGCAATGCCTACAACTCCACCAATTAATGCATAATGTATACAGACTTAAATGCTGCAGAGACTGATCGCGTATGTAGTTACTTTAATGCAAATAGTAATTAGTCCAAAACTCACTTCAGAGTTGTTAACGAGTCAGAAATCCCTTTAAAGTAAAAAAGGCAATCAATGCTGGAAAAAATGGCTGCTCAAGTTCACAAGTGAGTATATAAACAAGATATGGCCACTAAAGCAGACATTTTTTCCATGTGTGATAATCCCTACTTATTTATGTGTGTGCAGACACAGAGTTATTACAAGTAAGTAGCTTCTTGCGGAATTAGTACATTCCACTCTGTATAATACTCTGTACAGTAAAAAGGCTAACAACACTTGTGTTTATTTACTTACGAGTGCCACCATTTTCACATTACATAAGGAGCTGACGTTGAAATTCACTCAAGCAGTTGACAGGATCAGATAGAACTCGTTTGTGCAGATTTTATTTATTGTCCATATACTTTTCAATTTTTAACTAGAATCCAAAAGTAAGTATATTTGCCTGCTCATTTAACATTATGATGTTTCTAACGCGATTTTCTGTAATAAGCCTTGAAAATATTATACAAGGGTCCTTTCTACATGCTCTTTATATTAAACTTTATACAAAGTCTTTTACTAGACTACTTATAATTTTTTGTGCACTCTGTTGTCTATGTAAATTGCTGTGAATTGAATTGAAATCGTATCATGTTTGCCCTACAATAACCTTAAAGTTGAAACAAGAGAGGAGAATCAGAGAGAGAATCTTTTTCCACTATGAAAGAATTAACTCTGGCTTTTTATCTAAGTGAGCTGAGAACTAAAGAGAAACAAGAGCACAACAGTTGGCCCGATGAAATGAAATGGCACATCGTGTCTTTAGCCCAAAGTCATTCCATGGCACAAGCCAGCCTCTACTGTTGCATTACACTTTTTCTCAGTCTTTTCCATTCTCCTGTTAAATTGTGGGTGGGTGTCAACCGAAATCAGGCGTAAAAACTAGAGCTCCTTTCTTTCTCTCTTTCTTCTTACTTTTGCCACGAAGTATCTTCTGTGTGTCTGTCAGTCTGGAGTCTTCGCCTTATGAAGTCTTTCTTGCACATACTGGCATTACAAAAGATCTCGTGTTGCATTACATACTAATATAAGTCAAATGCACTGTGTGCAGTAGCAGCAATGTTTTTTGTCCGTTTCGAGTACTGTGTATAATTAAACGGGAGGACGAGGGATGACGAATAAAATGAAATTACTGGGCGAGGCCTTCACCATTACTACAGCAGAAGACCATAAAGATATTACAGTTGTTGGTAGAAGATAAGCAGAAAACATTCACAGAATGGTAGGGAACTCTTATAATAATGTCGCGTACACAACATCAATTCACATTCATTATTGTTGCACAGACTGTGGAGAATTCAAATATACCCTTCACCAGCTACACATTTATTGTGGAGGAACAACGCGTACAAAAAGAGACTTTAATACTTACAATACGTAATGGTGAGAGATTAACGATAGTTTAGAGTCTCATGGTTTTACTCCTGACAATACAATAAGAAAATATGCAAAGTGACAACACATACTTGGCTTATCACTGATAATACATTGTTATACATGTGCATTCAGATAAATTCACATTCTCCGTATGTGTACGGCATTCTCACAATGTAGGCATTAATTTTTTTCCATTCATTGAAAAATCCATTTTTTATTTCTGACATAAAGGTATTTGTGTTTCTACACATTTTTACATTGTGGAATTGGAATAGTGGCCTACTAAATTAATGGGTTTGTCACAGGGAAACAATGGAATGACCGGCAAGACGATTACGCATATCCGCTAATTAATTCTCACAAACGTTTAATTAATATGCACTTATTGAATCGTCAACGGCAAAGTATTCTGTTAGGAATGTGTGTAATACGATACTTTGTATTGAATGAAACAAAGTCTCTCAGGACGTAAGTATACTATTACTGGTAGTTAATAGCAGATATTTACGAAATGAATACTTGTTTTTTTGGGACAAGGTGAATTAAATAATGTTGAAAACGGAATCCCGGTTAGAAACTTTATGAGACGACGGATTGATGACTGACTGACTTACTGACATTTTTAGCGGTCATCCTGCAACTGTATAATACTTGTGTATGGATTGCATCGAGTTGGCCATATCAAGTAACGCAAGCCAAGCTAGCACATAGTGGAAAAACCACATTGGTCTTTAAACTATCGGAAGAAGAAGGTGTATATGGTTTATGTGGAACTATAGAGAATTATTCTAGCAGACCACGAACGACTGACTTCCATTCTTTCAGAATACTGCCATAGTGTTATGGCTATTTACGTACGTTCAACATTACACCACACACTGCAACATAAAATACGAACAAATGATGAATGTTAGTTAGTTAATGTCAGCCAGGTCTTCGTTTGTTCTGAAGTACTGGTGATGTTGATCTTGCTTCAGTTTTAAACTCCCAACTACATACAACAGCGGAGCTGAAGAGGAGCTGAAATGGATGGACGGTTCGTTGCTCATGTTCTGCTTACTTCCACTTTTCCATTTCCGACCACCCAGGCATGACAGAAGATAGCTCTCTTCTCTGGGGCTGCTCTCAGTTTTGTGTTCACGTAATAGTACTATTATGTACACGTAGTTGTTGAGCGTAAATTGGTTCCTAGTTATACGGATATAGTGTTTATATGAACGTGTGTGTAGCCAAAGGGACATGTTAGATAGAAAGAGCATAGGTTATATGCTAGACGGTTATCTAGTAATGCTACGTATGTACAATGTTCAAATGCCCCAAAAGAGTGCCAGAGCAGAGGAAAATGGTAAATTAAACCAAAAAATGACTGTGCTTATTTCAAAGCCATTATTCATCATAATGATTCTCCTTTCCTTATCATTCTCGCTGAACTGAAGCACTCGACTCGAGTCAAAGCAAGGGGTTTTATCCGAACCATCGTTCCTCTCGCTATTCTATACAATGTTTTACATGCTGAAAGTGCATAGGTCTCTGTACATGCTACAAAACTTGTACTACTAGGTAGAAATTAGAGGACATGGACTGAACTCCTGCAGTGTTCAATGCGAGTGCGAATGAAACTGAGAGTCTCTATGTACTTTTCTATGTACAATATAGACACGATCGCAGGTATATAAATGTCACTATGTCTGTCCGTGTGTCATAAATATACGTCTGCTTTACTAGCTATAAAATATATAAACACAGAATTGCACTCTGCACATCTTCAGCATTCATCAGCACGCGTGTGTCTGTTTCTCCGTAGGGTTTGGGAGCCTTAAATTTTATATGGCACCTACATTCGATACTCACTTATATTTGTCTGGATTTGGACAGATGCGTTGCATGTTTCCTCTTTGTTTTTATAAGAGAAGAGATTTTTTATTAGTACCTGAAATGAATTGCACTTTAAAAAGTATACGTGGGCATTGTAATCGTGTGTGTTGTCGTCTGATGACTTCGTAGGCAATTATGAGCGCACCACAGTGTCTTGTGTCATTTTATGTACGCTGCATTGTTTTTTCCTCGTCGTTCGTTCTCAATGTGCTCGTGATATTAACGTCTGTGTGCATTAAGGTTACTGTGGTCAGTCCCACGTAGATTTTAGTAGTTTCTTTGTCGTTTGCATTACAGACAGGCTATGCAAATAAAGTACAACGATGACATTTCAATGCTCTTCGGTAATTTATGTTGCATTATTGCTGAGATAGTGAGTGCATGGTGTATGCTGTTTTTCATTGTTCTGTGTCCCATGTGCTCATGTCTCCTGCTTTTCTCAAGGAATCCTGAATTTCCGTGTTTCAACAATAGCAGCAGCAGCTGAGAGAGCGAGAGATGCTTTTTGAACTTTTCTTTGACACTAGTAGGTCCTTGTATTTATATCGTCAAGATCCGCATCAACTTTACAGACACAAGATTGTTGTACTTTATTTTATCGTTTGTTTTGCATGCTGATGGCAAGGGAGACAGATAGACACAGACAGGACAAAGTAGAAGTGAAGTAAAAGCTTCATACGTTATTATGACGGAATCGTACATGGAGTTTGTATGGTAATGAAGAAGCTAATGGGAGTAGCTACAGGCTATTTACAAGGAACATTATGCCAGTTTCCCAATGGTTTCATTTGTTTTCAGTTGACACGGGTACGCAGAACTTCTGGTTCCCCTCTTTCTCTCTCCACACACACAATGACACACAACAACAAGACAAATGTACGCAAAGTAAGACAAAAAATTCTCTTAAGAGCTACATGCTCCACATGTACTCTCAAGAATTACTTTTTGTGAAGACACTTTCATGAGATTCTACATTTGTGTGCATTGCACACAGTCTTATATATAAATCTGTATATGAACTGACTTGACTGTAACGTGAATTTTTCATTTCATGTGGTAACCTTGTTGTAAAGCCGAAAGAGAGGATAACAGACAGCAGAGGTACTTGAACTTGGCAAGAATCAGGCACTTTGTATTCTCACTCGGGAATAATAAGAGCTAGTCAAGTCAAGTAGCGCTCAATGTACAATCAGCTACGCTGAATTAAATACCAAACAAGCCGAGAGAGTAATAATAGTAATAATGGCGAAAGCAACGGAAGAACCATTGAATTGTTCTGATAAGTTCTTCACAAGTCACATCATCTTATCCATACACTATGTCGTAGTATATATATTAATGGAGTACATCTTAGGTATATGATGTGGACTACCACAGAGCTTTATTGTTTTGGTTATAGTAATACTAGAGCGAAATGGTTTCTCTATATGTAAATGAAGCATCTTGAGTCTTTTCTTTAATAGCGATATTTCATTTGTTGTAGAAGACAAAAGTCTTGATAGCGTTCATTAATGACGTTTATATTTTGTTTTGATTGAAAGGTATTCAATGAAGAGCAGTCCTGTCTAATGATGGCTTCAATGCAAGGAGGAAGACATATGGAAGGAATTGATAACCCAGCAATGGATCTAGGACCACATTCTACGTCCAATGGTCACACAACAAACGGCATTTACCCAGGCCAAAACAGTAATGGTGGAAAAATGTCCGGCTACAGTTTCTCAGACTCGTCCACATCACAAAGTCTTAGCTTGTCATCATCTAACGCTGATAGCTTAGATACTGTCATTTACAAAGGGTAAGTCATGTCGCATTGCACGTTTTCCCTATCATTAAAGAATTCCAGTGAAGAAAGTGTTCAATGTTCTTATGTTAGTATTTTATACTACCCAAGCGATACGTTTGCTGTAGTATTATTATGTCGTGTACGTATAGAATTACAAAATATAATGGAAGTTGGTCTTCTGAACGAAGCACTTTCGCTCGTAAAAATGTTGTACTCACTCAGTTGTTTCTACCGAAAATGTGCTTTTAACGGATCGGTTTCACTTTTGCACTGGTAAATTGGCACAAAGTTGAATTCCCGTTTGAGTGTCTAAGAGTGGGTATCAGATTTTGTTGACATTAATATTAAGAGACTACATGTAAGTAGACGCTATAATTTACGATTAATATATATATAGCAATCGTCTAATAACGAAAAATATTTATTTGAACACTGTGAGTTTGGGAAAAGATGAGAGAAATAGAGTGCCATGCTACCAAAAGCACGCCCACAAATGAAAGAACATTGTATAAGCCATTTTTACAAACTGTCTCCCAACTGAAAGAAAAGACTTGTGATCATTTTTCTTTCCGTCGTAGCTGATTTGTTTCTTCTGATCCATGTCAAGAGAAATTCGATTTTTTTTAGTTGCAAAGGGTTTGTCCGCTTAACAACTCTACTAGATATGTATATTCATGTGGAGAGACTTGAAGCATTTGCAATACATATACAACACAATAGAATGCAATGTATGGAGGAAAGTTTGTTTTGATTGAAAGCGTTGATTTGAACTTTCACCTTAATTCAAAGTTCCATTTTTTACCGAACAATAGCCACGGCAATTCTTACATTGAATTTCAAAATCGAATTGTAGCATTATTTGTACTGTTGCGCTCTGTTAGCAGAATTAACTAAGAAGTCAACTTCCACGTATATGATGTTGATGTCAATGAAAATACCCCTGGTGGTCCATGTCCATCATTCTCTCCTTTAGTTTTGCAGTAAAACAGTTGGAGTTCTCTTCCCACTCCATTGCCTTGGCAGGAGTATTGATATTGCAGCACGTATTATAAATATTCAGACTATGGCATTAGCATTAATAAAGAATTTTTCTTTTTGTCAAATGAATGACTTTGCAGACCCACTCAGCCTGCTACATCCATCAGGGAATGGCAAAGGTCCATGGATCCTGCGTCGGAAAGGCCATTAGACTTCAATCATAGAAACGAAAACAATTCATTTCGTGACACCGGTCTGTTCGATGGACGCTATCAGATGCAACAGGTATGTTATAATAAAGTATGCAGCTGTGACTAAATCTTCTTTGCTTTTATGCCATTAGATTAGATTTCGTTTGCTGATGTTTGGATAGTGAGGGAAATAACTCTTCTGAGAACTGGACTCGTATTTCCTACAAGGAATTTTTTTTACGGCTTTGTCTTCTACGTATTAAAGATTAAATGCTATTATGTAGTTATATTTGTTGGGGTGGATAATTTATTTCCTGGTTCGAATATTATTTCGAGGTCTCAAGCTGTACCTTCTAATCCTGATACATATTATAATGTGGAGGGAGTGCACAGTAATCTGAGCTGCTTATTTTAAGAGCAATATTTAAACCAAATGACAAGCAGAAAATAAAGTCCTGGTAAACTATAATTGGGATGATTGTGAAACTTGTAATGGAAAATGGATCTTGTATATGATTGCAGACACCGACTTACCAACCCCTCCAATTCAATGGGCCAGGTGGACAAGGGAGCCATAACTACGCGATGGAGTACCGGGCTCAGCCACAACAACACCAACAAAACCTATCAGTGCAAAGTTTACAGCCCCCACAGCAACACAACAGTTCGAACAGTGGGATGAACCCTAACTCTAGATCCGGAAGTGCTTACAATCCCCAGCACAGCAAAAGTCCTATCGCCGCTCAGAAGCAATTCCCCTCGACATCTTCGGCGGCAGTGAGTGGCGTTACAACTTCCTCACAGTCTACTACTTCCTCCTCTGAGTTGATGCTGGACAAGTCTAAGGAGTCCACGAAAATGTTTCCCACGAAAACATACAACCACATCAAAGATATGATTTCTAGTCGTTTTGGAGCAGCTGCCAATGCTAATAACAACAGTAACAGTGGTGGCAGCAACGGAGCAGCGAATCTGAACGGGAACAACAAAAGTGATCAGAGAAATCTGAATAATAACAATAATCACGGTTCAAGTGTTATCAGTGGTGGTGTTGTGAACAGTACAAACAATTCGAGTTCAATAAATACTAGCGCAAATGGGAATGCGATTAATTCGTATGTAGACGCTACACTCGGAGTTCCTTCTTACGGACATGTGCACGGACACGGTCACGGTATGCCAAATGTGTCGCATCTTCATCAGCATCACAATAGCGTGATTGTGAGCCCAAATTCTTATAGTTCTAGTGCAGGCAATAATAATAATAATGGCGGTAATAGTGCACCGGGGACTTATTACGTTTCTCCACCAAATACTTCGCCCTCTTACAATGGCGGTGTCAATAATCCTGCCGCGAATGGAAACACGATGGTGAACGGGAACGGTGGCGGTGGAGCGCCACAGAATTCTTATCGCAGTCCAAATATGAGTGACAGGAAAAATGTTAACACTAGTTTCAGAAAAGCCATTCAGAAAAGTACTCAAAAATCGAATCTAGCCGAGGACTCATTACAACTTCGTCCCATCATGGAACACTCTCACCCCGGCCAAAGTCCAAGCAGCAGTAATCGAGATTTATACCGTCCAATTCAGTACCCGGCAGATCATCAGCAGTTTTCAGCATCAGGAGGAATGGGAATTGGCGTACATGCAGACAGGGCTCAAAGAGCTCTAGATAAATTATGTGAGCCATCCGCATCAATCCCATTCAATCGAACCGGATCCGGACCCATGATTCATTCCAACTCCTCCAGTTCGAATGTAAACTCAAATGCTGTTCAACCGCCTGCATCTGGTTACAATCGAATGCAACAGTTTAGTGGTAATAACGGCTACGGTGAAGAGCTGCTCCGGCCGTCTGCCTTAGCTGCTGCAGCAATTGGAAGTGCATCTTCGACCGGCTACTCTTCTGGAAATCAGGAAAAGCAGCTTCACTATCAACAGCAAGCTTTGTCATCAATCTCGGAGAGTAATGGGAATAATTCACATGCAAGACATCGATTCAGTGTGAAGCCTGGCCCAAGCAGTTCCAATTCCAATTCTTCGTCTGGTCTAGCCATGGTGGAGAGTTCGCTTTCTTCGCCCACATATAATTCACCGAAAGCTAATTTAAAGAATCCCGCAGTCTCATCTGTCACCATGAATCACACTCAACAAAATCAACAGCTCCACCAAAAGCAGTCGAGTGTGTCTAATGGAAATGAGGTGGAATCTGGGTCACAATGGTCACATTTACATTCTAATGAAAAGCCCCCACCACTGCCCAGTTCTCAGAAACCTTCGTCCCCTACTAGTGGTTCCTCTCCGGATAATTCACATAACACCATTGGCCTTCCTCTTCCGTCACTCTCAGTGAGGGAAAACGGGGATGGGAGCAGTGGAACGATGGAAATCACGTCAACAAATATGCTTCTGGAGTCCTCCGCTCTTAATGGTAAGAGCAAGAGTGATCAACTGAAGCAGATTACAACTGACCTACAAAATTTGGCCATGTCTGTGGCTGCAGAACAGGCTCTTCATAATCATTTGCTCAATAATCACCATCACCAGTCAAGCAGTAGTGAATGCGAAAATAAAGGTTCTCAGAGGGTTGGAAGCGGCCAGTCTCACACCACAACAGATTCTGGACATGGAACAGGACTGTCTGTTAAATCGCCAGTGTTATCCAATTCGGATCCTAATGAGCCCATAGATGTGCTGAGCCAACGTCTTAAGTTTGGTGAAAATATTGGTGACAGTATATCTTCTGGTGAGTAAAAATTCTTATTTACAATACTTATTTGTTTTATTTTATAGAAATATAAATTTTTCTATATTTCTTTTTTGTTTCCTTTTCTTATAACAGTTAGTACAATGTGACAATTAAATGCAAAATATTATCGTGCTTTACATGTAGTACATATTGCAATATCTGAGGTGACAAATTACGACTTTCATTACATGAAACTTTTTATGCTTCAGGAAATGATTCTGAGTGGATTGATATTGTTGAACCGGAAATTCGTCAGATCCTTGAGCTAGAAAGAGTTTCAAAGGCTACAGGAAAGTTAAATTCGAGAATTGGAGTTATCACGAGTACAAATCCACCTAATAGTAGCGGAGCTTCAAATGGCGTTCTTAATGCTGGAAGCAGTCAACAGCAACAACACCAAAAACAGTCTTCAAGTTCAAATCACGTCAGTGGCACCACAAACGCTTCTAGGGACCAGGGAGGAAATGAAAATGCTGCGACCGTTAATGTTCACCCACACTCCGGTTCTCCGACACAATCCCCAAAGTTGCCAAAGAAGTTTGATCTCAACGCATTTAAGTGAGTTTATAAATGACAAAAATGTATTCAACAAAATTGGAAAGTGTCTACATAAGTAAATAATAGTAAAATACGAGTTACACACTTAAGACTTTGTTAATGTTAAATGATATAATTTAAAAATTGTAGCAAAAAATCGAGCCGTAGCCAAGAAGTATTAGCTGGACCTAGCACGAGTCAGGCCGCTGCTGCTTCTACGTCCAACCCAAAAGCAAAAGCACCTCGAGCTCCGTCCGGTGTGACTCGGTCGAATTCCGGCTCGGGTGGTCAACGACTTGGTGGCTGGTCCAGCAGACAACAACAAAGAGAAAAATCGTCCAAAACAAGTAGTAGGAGCAAAGATCTTGCTGGCTTAAAAGGAGGCAAACTAACAAGGAATGCGATGAGTATGTACAAGTTCTTTTAGTACTTTTAAAAATGTTAAAGTGTTGAATACCTTGTTTGGACTAGAATTTTTAATTGGAGAATTTGAGAATTTGGTAAAAACCTGTTTTATCTGTAGGATGAAAAAATCGAATGTTGAACCAAATTTTTTCTATATTCGAAATTTACAGATCAAATATTATACGCATTGCATGATGACCACGGTGATATGACGTCAACCACTACTGGGCTTGACCTGGAATCGATGTTGGACATACAAACAGAAAACACGTCTGATGATGATGACCTGAGTACTACGATTGACACGACGGACGCACATGCTATTCGAAAACAGTTAGAAAGTCTAGAGTCTATGTACACTGAGGTAAGAATTCATCCAATAATCCACAAAATGTTACTAAATAGTAGAATGAACTTTGCGTATCTCATATATTAACCTTAATTCACATTCCGTAATACAGAAATGCTAGTATGTATTATCTTATGTTTTTTGTAAAGAACATGACAGTTATCAATTTGACATGTTCTGGGTGATCTTGCCTTTTTCATAATTTGAGTCGTCATAATGGTACGATTATGAGTATGCAAGGAGTTGACGTGTACTAAACCATTTTATAAATAATGCAGGTACTAAAAGTGCTTGGAGCTAAGAAATTCCCTGGAAATCGATACACAACCTCTGATTTGAGAAATGCCAAGCGTCGTCCTTACGGCAGCATGTCCTCTCTTCCCAGCTCTGTCAGCAGTCGGCCTTTTCGCGAAAAGAAAAAGATTGACGACAAAAAGAAAGTAAAAGACATCAAGGTACGGATTGAAACTACACTGTGACTTTCATTCGTATTGTGCCCGTGCATGAAACATATTTAAAGCTTTCCGAACAGCTTCTGTACACCAAGTGTTTTGTCTTGCGTATACAACATTGTAACAAGCCACCCGTTTAAGGCTACTGTGACATATTAAATATATATGTACAGCCATTTAGACCTTTACTTCGACAGAATTATTTTTTTAAATTCTCAGGAGAAAATAATTTTTCGGTTGCCAACTTTTATAACTGTTTCAATCGTAAAGTGAAAGAAAGTAGCATGCAGACTGCAGTCAATACTCATACTTATTTAACGTTGGAAACATTTAGAAAATTTTGTTAATTGTAAAATAATTCTGGATACTACTTAAAATATTCAGAATTAAAAATGTTTAACGCTCAAGTAAATGTATATACGTCAACATGAGAATATTCGAAAACTAATAGGAAAATATTGCAAAGACTGTCGGCGAAAATGTTACAATTTGCGAAACAGACTAAATGGCAGGTGGAGGAAAAATATGTTCGGAAGCGTTTTAGCAAATTCTACTTATAAACATGCATTGGAAAAGGTTAGCACAAAGGCATAGAGCCGTATTTTGCTGTGTTCCATCTACACTGAGCTTAAATTGTAATAAAAATCCCATCGCGGTCGGCCTATTCAATTGGAAACTTCTGTAACTCAATCGATTGGAAGAAGCTCTTGTTAAATAAATGGACAAGAGGCTGGAACTGAACTAAGCGAAAAAAAGCATTTTCTTTCCTTCTACTTCCATCCAAGAAAAAATCAATTGGCACCGACAATCCTTATTGGAAATAGTAGAGTTGTGTGAAAAACTATTAATGGAGAGAACTGAATTAGTGTGTCAACCTACAAAAATGCAGGGTCCATCAGGGCAAACACAATACTAGACTTAATATACAACTATTGTATATACATACAGTAAAAGGATTTCTACCTATAAGATATATATGTATGTTTTACTTCTCATCCCACAATGCTATGGGTGTGAAAATCCAAAATTTGTGCTGTGGGAGAGCACAGCATACAAATACAATATTATATTGCACGCAATACACTCTATGAATGAATACATCGCTTCTTTCACGATGTAGTAGAAGCAGTGGAGTGTGTAGTGAAGAAGCTTTCTGTATAGTAAATCGCTGTTTTTGCTTTCTACGACTTTCCCTGCCATTATGGCGGTTTTATTGCTCATTGTCAGTATGATTGGGCTAACCATAAGAAATAAATGTGATTTAGAAAAATATGGCCAAAGTCCAACAATAAATTACATTTACAATATTACAAACAAACATGTCTGTGATTGCCCTTGGCTTATTATTTTGATATGACCATGAAATTACATCTGTAGATATGTAGCAATAAGCAACTACAAATATTGTAGTGAACGTTTTTAGAAATTTAAATATTTGGCAAAAGCATTATCAACATTGCAATTGGCAGCATTTGCCAATAACAACGTATATTACAGTGTTCGCCCTTGGACGTCCAAAAAGACTTTTAGACGGCCACTGTCCAAAAATGTCCAAATATAAAAACACGTACAAACGTAGCTTGAAACATCTCTATTTGTTCTTCGAAATGCATAAACTAGTATCTGCAGTACTCTCTAAGAGTAACCTCTACATTTTTTGATGATTCAGGGCAATTAGAAAGTATCTACTGCAGTTATCTTCGTTAACTTCCATTACTGTACATGCATATGTACATAATGTACCATCATCATATAATATGTAATCTGCTCACTCAAATGTGAGTGAGCCCACTCAATTTGATGCACTTCCATTTATTACCTGAAAGAGTGTGAGTTCGAGCACACAATTAAACTCAACAATGTAATGATAAGAATAGGCCTTGCGTCAAACCTGATCACATTTTAGGTATTCATTTGTTAAATATTTACTTCAAAAAATACCAGTGTTTTAATTGGTTTCTTTGTTGGACACTTTTGGACACTTTTGGACGGACGGTGTCCGTCCAGGCGAACACTGACTTACATGTATACATGAATGTCGTAAGGCTTAGTAATGGGAAAGAAGGTAGCTGCTTTTGACAAGTCCTTTGAAGTGGAATAAAACTTTTGACCTACTTTGATATTTTTCTAGTAACAATTTCGCTGTCAGTTGTAGTTCGATCTACGACTACATATGGGTTTGGTAATTCCTCAATTTGGTAAGTCTTCATTGCAGCGATATCGAGCAGAACCATATTGATAAATATCCTGACATTCTAAATCATTAATTATTTCCAGATATTTGTATGTTTTTGAATTGGCCCATTCTTATACTTATACTGAAGAATTCTATTATTACAAATGGTATGAAGAATGCAATTGTTTAGTATTATGTTGTAGGGAAACAATAGACACGAACAGCATCAATATTTATTATTTTATTCAGGCTGGGTCAACAAGAATACGGGGTCACACTGTTAGCTCAGGATTCGAGCAAAACATAATGTATTGAAGGCTCACCACCACTAAAAGTAAAGTCGCAATGAGAAACATGATAGATAGTATTTCAATCTATAATAGTAGGCCACAGGTAGGAAATACGAAACAGAAAATCACGCAAGAATTGAATTGGTATCGATTTCACGGCAGTCTGTCTGTCTTTGTTGTAATCAAATATCACGGCGGCAGTATAGTGTATCACCGCAGAACAATAGTCACTCAAGTCTGATGGATGAGTTGATAATATGGAGTTGGTATCAGTATCAGCTTGTGTCCATTAAGATTTTGCATGTTACAGTCATGGTTTAGGCACACGCAACCACTAGTAGTAAATACAATATGTAGTACATTCCACGGTAATCTTCTTTAAAAACTGTTCTAGAATATCACGTTTAGTTGTATACTTCAGACTCTCAAAATATCATTTAGATACAACGTGAAATTATAGTGCAATATTCTAAATTAAAAAAGAAACAACTCTTGATTCTGATATTGCGTTTACTATTTCATGGACATTTCCAATACGAAATATTTTGTAAAGGTTATTTTATTTTATTTAAGTTGTATTTATGGAACTAAGTATAAGATGCTTTTGTATACCATGTAACATACTCGAACCCCCTTTATTCCCCTGTACTAAATTCAAAAATGCATTAGTGTTGTAAAAAGAGTTACGTGAAAGTGTTGGACGGGGAGAGATAAGACTTGATATACTGATGAGTTTATTAAAAAAGTCTTCTCATTGTGATGCTCTCGATGTGTTCAAAATGCAAGTTCCCTTAACTTATTAATTTCGGTTTCTCTTTCCATTACAGAGCATCAATCGGCGGTTTCAGCGGCTAGAATCGCATGTAGTCACTTTAGCACGCAGTGTGGCACATTTATCATCCGAAATGCGAACGCAACATCTCATGGTGCAGGTTAGTCTTTTATCATTTGTACTCTCTACTATCCATTATATACCTTCAGGCCGTATAAACGAGCTTATAAGATACAATAGTTGCGTACCTTTGAGAATTTACCATTGCATGCAAAGTCATGACTCTTAGCTTTTACGACTAGTTGTTATATGAGTTCGTTTGTTCTCAAATATATTTCTTATAAAGTGCGTGGGGATTTACTACTGCGAAACAAAATTAGATATACATATTTGCTATCCCTTGTTTGCCCTTTTGTGATAAGATATCTACTTGATATCATAAGACTACACCTGTTTCTATAAATAAAACAACTTTGACTTGCTTGTAGCTTGCAAGGTTTTTTCTCCAGCAGTGTGCATATAGTAATGGGCAGATTCATTTCCCCTTTACTCCTTCCATTATATACATACGAGCATATTACATCAGAACCCATTAGTGAGTCGTCCCACCCTTTGAATTGTAGAAACATCAGTGTATATTATTACCATTTCGGGAAATGTGACATTATAACACTACTACAACTTTATACGAGATAAAATTCTCTACCCCTGTGGAGAAAGCCTTTGCCTTTCTATGTACATATATGGGGATTTCCACAAAACCATGATAAGCACACATCTGATATCCTTATCCTGAAACATTAAATGAGCGTAGCGAGCATGCAAACCATTTGTACCTGTCCATTCAAAAGACATTGCTTAATTTTGTTTTTCCCATGCAAACTACCAGGAAATGGAAAGTATCCGTAACGAAATGGCGCAACTGAGAAACCAGGTTTTGAAATCATCCGTGCAAAACCAATCTGCAGCGGCTGCGGCTCAAAATTTTGCTCGTGTTTCCAGTGGAAGAAATGGTGGTGTCAGTTTCGTGAACAATACTGACTGGACTTCGTTTCGTAATGCGTTGCCCTCCCTAACAAATCCGTGTCGTGTAAGAAAACTCACGAAATTCTTTGGAGACGAGCCTCCTCTTATCAGAATTTTCTTGAAGAAACTTGGTTATGAGGTAAGATATATGTGAATTGAAATTTTTGCGCAATATTACATTTCAATTAGAAGTGAAACGTATGTACAATTTTCAAGGAATTTGGCGGAAGTCTCTGTTATTGGGGAATGAATGATAGAATAAGATGTTTTTGTGTTTATTGCGAACTTTTCGGCAGAGGTTGATGGGCAGGGGCGCAAAGATAAAATAAAGGTTAAATGTCACGTTATTAAAAGATATCGAGCCGCTATCCACTTTTCATACTTAAACAGTATGCGTTGCATTATGACGTTAGTCGAATTTGAAATAACTGACAAGACTGATTGATTATCTTGATAAAATCATGAAAAAACATCTTGTTTATGAATGGTTTCACTTACATAAATTAACGTACATAAACGTTGCCCTATTGCAAATCTATCCTCTGCGACATTGACTTGAAGGTTAGAAATAGAAGCAGCTTAAAAATAAGTATAACTTCGTTCTCGTGTGTGCAGTTACTTATTAATCGATAGCAATTACAGGCCTGGTATACGCTCCTCATGTTACGGATGTAGTGAGATGAATTGTATGTTTGATGGACGTTGTTTGTTTTCGTAGAAATACGCTTCATTATTCGAGCAAGAACGAATTGGGATCATGGAACTTCCATATCTTACGGAAGAGCGGCTGAATAAGATGGGTATACCTATGGGGCCAAGGCTTCGAATTCTACAAGAAGCCCATATATGTCTGAAGCCAGGACACCATGGAAATCATGAGTCTCACTCTCATAATCACAATAATCATACGAACGGAAACCTTAGTGTGTACGTTGTGTAATAGCTGAATAGGCTTCCGAACTTATTAGTTAATGATTTAAGGTTTCTAGTACATTTATATATTATATTTATTCGTTTACGCGATGG
>JABASC010000328.1:0-46044 GCA_019776185.1 Plutomurus gul
AAAGAGATTATATTGTGTATATCTTAAATGAAGGGTGATTCAATCATGTACAATGTACAATGTACAAGATAAGATAGAAACAAGAGAAGAAGGATTAAAAACAATTAGTAATCTTCAGAGGATGGAGAACAAAGGAATGCCAATTTGTGCATCTGGCCAGACGAGTCTTTGGTTAAAGCAATGGTCGCTTTGTGGTCACTAACTAAAAGTGTGAGAGAATATAAGAATTATTGGAAAACAAAAGATGCAGTTAATGTTATTGAATTACTAAGGCTTTGTCTGTCTTTCAGACATTTAGTCGATCAAAATTTATATAGACTTGAGATGAAAGAACTTATGAATTACACATTAGTAGTGAGACTTCAATTCCACATTTTCTTCACTTTTCATTAATTTTTTCTTTGATGCAGAAAATCATCACAGACTTGGCTTACTTCTGTCACTCAAAAGCATTTGTATGTAAGTGACTAGAAGAATAACTGTTGTTCCCTGTGAACCTTTGATTGCTTTGTAGGAGGAAGTCAAGTCATTTATCTAATACTACATGTACATTTTTTCACATTCATAATTTAGCTGAAAGCGGTACTCCCACTTGCACAGTTCCATTAATGTAGTGTATGTATTGTACATGCATTCCTGATGCATTCAACGTCGATACTTGAGTAAAAAAAGGAGTGAATTAGTCATACAACATTAGATATTTAAGACAAAAGTTATTTCACTGTGAGATTTAAGATTTATTTTATTTTTATTTTAGGACGCGAGACATAATGGCAGCACGAATTTGTGCCAACACATTAAACAGAAGCAAAGTTGTTAAACACACAGAGTCAAGAGAAGTCAGCAGTCACTGTAAAATTTATCTGTACGCAGATAAAGAAACGACGCGGACAAAGACTAAAAAAGATACACACGTACAGTACTTATTATAGTAGTGGAAAGCATTATAAAATGTTTTACCAGCTTCCACACACTCGTTTTACCCTTTCTACATCTAAGGACGGTAATTTAACGTGGTGGTTCGCAAGACCTGCATGACAGTACAGTAGCAGAAAATACGTAACCTTGGTTTACATCGTTAATGAGCCTATTAAAGAGTGGCTGGGCTTAACACCAAGATAGTTACTACTGGTGAACACAAAGAAAGATCTAACTGGCCTTCTAAATAAACTTTCGTTCTCGTATTCAACAGCTTAGACTATATTACGTATGTTGTACTATATCTACTCTTATATAGCTGCACACACTCTATAAATTCACATAATACGTGATTTCTACAAAATATCTTTTCTGCTTTGTATTTATAGTGGAGGAGGAAATGTGAGAAATGGTCGAGACTTGACTTTACTGGGCTGAAAATGTTCACAAGTCTCGACGCAAGTAAAAACAATAATAAACCCATTTCCTCCCTAAAATGCAGAGTTTCTTCTCAGAGAAGTTGCCGACAGTCGAAATTATTTTACGTACAACAGACTTGACTGACTAAGGTACCTACTGCTACTACCTACAACAGATTATTTTCTGCACTACGGTAAGAAGCTGTATGTATATTTCCATTCGACTCTTTTTTGGTTATTTTGCTTTTAGAAGAGAGAGATAAAGTTTTACATCATAGAAAACCATTTCCCTTCGTTAAATGAGAAACTACAAACTACAACACTTTCTACTAGTTTCTATTTGGAAACTTTGAAACTTCTAACATTTCCTACACAAATCCTAAATAATGATATACACACACAAGTAAGTTCACGTAAATACGTTATGAAAAATTCCTTTTGACTTCCAGCCATTATAGATGCTTGTAATGTATTATAAATACATTTTTGGATATTTTACTATAAATAAAGTTGTAATTCACACTTGCAAATCCTGTAGTATACATAGTATCATATCTTCGCGATCTTCGTCTATGCGAACCATTGCTACCTATAAACAAAAGCTACATATTGTACAGCTGAAAACTGTAAACAATTTCTTTGCCAGTTCCAAGTGGTGCTCAGGTTTGAAGTAAAAATGGAAACGAAATCATTGCCTCTACAATATTTCCACACATAAAGGTAGTATGTGCTCCTCTAGTCAATCATTACTTTTTGTGCAATACTTTACCTCCTACTCTACTGTCTATCCTATACAGAGTATTTCTCCTGAGTTGCCATGTGCCACTTTCAAGCGAATTTAGAAGTGTCACGATTTTACTCATCCCTCCCAACAATTCACATTTAATGTTGAGCTAAGGTAGTGTTAAAAAATTTAATGGTCTTCTCAAGCTGTCATAACACAACAAATGTTCTTCCAATAGCTACTACACGGAAAGTACTGTAACCGTGAACACTCTAATTCTAATAGTAGTAGGAAACAGCCCAGCCCATCCGTCGTCTCAACTCGATCAGTCGGACGAGCACTACTTCTCGCAACTACATTAAATTTCGTTCACTGCAGAAAGGCAAAAGGCACTATAATACGTACAAGTAATAGTATATACATAAGTATAGTTATTTGCTTGTATGAATGAACACCTGAAACCATTTGCTGAAAATTTACACTATAAGAAGATATGAACGTGGTTAAATACCCTTTTAGATAAGTGCACGAAACGGTTCTGGTAGTAAACTGCTACTAATAACTACCTATATGGCATCAAATCAAGTCTTGTCGATTCGAGACACATGATCATAAAATGAAATAATGTGTGTCAATTCAACCATTGGTAATTTGAATATTGGCCCGAAGGCAGTAGAACAATCAAACCGTGCTATAATACATAATAATAAAACAGCAATCAGCATATTCAACGCGAACATCTCCTTCCCCACTTAATCTGTTTAAAAACCGCTGATTTTCGATGACAGAGATGAATGTGTTGTGATAGAATTGTGTTTATAGAGAGGATGATGATTATGATTAAATTTTTATTGTCCTGTGATTACAGGGGCCATTGTACTTGGAACAAGTGCAGGATGAGGAAGATCCCCTTTTGCATCGTTGGATCTTATTATTATTATGCCTATTCACCTACAAAATCATCTACGTACTGATAACTCCATCGTCGTCGTCGGTCGTGCACCAACCACCACCGCTTCAATACAAATACTGTGTAACCGTGTGTCTATTATTTAGGCAGCATCGATTGTTGATGTTGACGTATGACAATTAAGTGGGTAAGCCTTCTTGAAGAAATCTATTGGTGCTGAACTTGGAATCTGTCACAAAGCATGTTCTACTATAGTATAATATTGTTTGACTCATTTTTTATGTTGCCATTCTTAAGTAGGGAAAATGGCGAATCGGAAGAGAAAACTGTAAAAATATACACGCACACATTATAATAATATACAAATCTGTTTATAAAAATGTATTTACGTAGGTAGCTAAGAGCTATACGTGTAGGCATAGCTGACAGTCAAACACTTGAAACACCGGTTAAAGCTATCGTACTTACTAATGTCCTTACTCATGCAATATAATACACACACGTTGTATGTCGGCAAAAATGTCTAATGAAATTTATAAATGTCAGGAATTCGTGTCAAGTGTCAAATCTGTGTGATAATCACATCACGATTACATCTGATTGCTGATTGTACAAGAAGATTCTTTATTGTGTTACACTGGAGGTGCAGTTATTCAATCCTATTCTCGTCCACATGACAGAACTATTATATACCCTGACAATCTGAGACATGACAGAATGTCTTTCTTCTTTTACTACTCTCTCACCTCTTCCCTTGCAGCTTTCTGTGTACATGATGTGATGCATAGTATCCTACATGATGTACACTACTACGCACAAATACCGTTGAATAATGAGATGCTGGCTATAACATAAGAATCGTATGCTCATATTTGTCTTGTGTTTTGTTATTGGAGTGCGATACGCTCTGTAGTCACAAGTGTGTATTTAATTCGTAGAATTCCTACCACACAAAAACAAAACAGCTGAGTAAGCGAAGAAGAGATTCACTCACGTTTTGTACCAAATTATAATTTGTACTCATGATGGTAATCATATTTTTGCACAGATTTAAAATGACAACAATACAGTGTCTTCACCAGTGAGTGTGCTTGTTATAACTATGAGACTAATTTATTACATTGCAAAGATTAACTGTAAATTTTTGGGTTGACAAAAAACATTAGCTACCATTGTCGAATTTGTAGACGCAAACTGGCATAAATACACAAGAAATTTTTAATTTGATCTGACATTGATGATGTTAAACTGCTTCATACGGGAAATATTGGAAAACATTTCAATTAGAAGTCATCGAATTGTTGTATTGTATAAATTGTCAAATAACTTCCTGAGTAATGTGGCTAACAATATATTGAAAGTCCATACACACAGCTGCGTATGCAAAACAATTTAACAAAAGTAAAACCTAAAGTACTGTTGCACTTTTTAGCATACATGACTTTTAAAAAGCTTGTTGAGAGTACAAAAAGTACATAGAAACGTACTCGATCTGTACGTGGCCGAATTAGATTCTAGCGTGCCATTCTTGTATTAAATTTCCGCATCAATATTATTGTCATCATTGTACTATGCAAAAACAACTTTTTTCCATTTCGCATACCTTTATTAAACTGTGATGTAACAGTAGAAAAACGTGAAAATATTCATTGTTGTGTCTAAAAAGGAGTCTGCGTTAATCCAACGGGACAGCGCGTATTTGTAACACATCTATTGTGAACTTGTATATTATACGACTACAGTACTTCGTTAAATATATCATTATTGTTGTTACAGAATAGAAAGGTTAAAAACTCTCTAGATAAGCATTGACCAAATGAATTGAGTCGAATTGTTTTCTTCTTTGTATAGCACATCGTCCTCAAAAGTACCTGGCTTTGTCTGATCTATAATGCATACTTTTCGGTCTGTGTCTATATTATGGCCAGACTAGTTCTGACAACGTGAGTATCGACTTTATAGGTGACGTCACGAACATAACCTTAGAATTTATTGCCTTACATTGACATTCGAAGGAAATACCTAGTAGAGCAGAGTATGGGCCACACTCTAACAACGGGTATAATACATGAAAAATAGATTGAAAAATAACATGCGTACAAATCCACGCCTGCGATCAATATTTCCAGCAAAGCAACACAACAACGATGCACCCTTTCCGCTGCTAACACACAAGAAAACTCAAAACCCTCACGCAGTATCTCACTACATGGCCAGAGAAGAGTAATGCATAAAAAATACAAACCATTTCATTCCAACTTTTTGTATAGTGTAATCCGTGCATAGGAAATAAGTGCACAAATATGTGATGCGCAATTTTGCTCCCTCACTCTCGATAAATTTTTATGGAAACAAAGGCAAATAATAGATAATAGCCAAAAAGATGAGAGCACACACTGAATAATACATAAACTTGGGATGGCAATGAAAACTAGTTGCAAATATTCATTCTGTTCTTATTGTGTATTATGTATTGCAGATTGAGCAATGAGATAGCCGTCTGTGTCAAACACAGTACACACATAGAGAGGAAAGTTCAGTGTATTCACACACATTTGTAAAGGTGTACCTCTACATAATTTTTTTTGCAAATCACTACACTTATATGATTGGATGCGATTCAATTCCACGAGTTAAGTTAACCAGCCAGACTGACTCAACTGGATTTTAAATGGACTCACCTTACCTGACATCCCATTCAACTCACAATCAGTTCAATTACAATGCAGCCACTACTGCAATTACATTGTACACCATCAACCATTGTATGTCGTATAGCAGCATCCATTCTATTCAATTCAGTCCGAGTAAAGCCTCGGGCGCCACCCCTGCTACAGGGCATCAAAATGCCATAATTCCTTTTTCTCTACTCTTTATGCTCTCTCTTGTCTGCACATGCTACCAGTGGATCTCTGTGTTTGTTATTCAGTTTGTCAAGGAAAGGCTAAAGCACTGCAGCTATACACAAAACACAGTAGATCATACCAGATACGTGAACTAGATTGACTCTTAATGGAATGCTACACCTTTTGCAGAATAATATGAAAAAGCCTATAGTTTGTCTCTCGGTAAATAATGGAACATAGGATAAACAGAGAAAGATGTGAGGTAAGAGGACTCCCCTGTATTATATACTACTCTGTGGGTTTAATAGAGTTAATGTACAGAGTACATACAGCAACATCAACTCGTCAACTCATCAAGGTAATCATCTGTCCTAACTAAACATTTGTTTAAGCTTTAGCTACTGCGTCAGTCGACAATTGTTCACAGTATATTAGTATTGTGTCGTGTTGACCGGAGAGACTCTCCTAACGACAGTACCAACATAAAAATTGAATTTTCTAGTGTGTTTACACAAGTTGTAAGCAAACTCGGCTAATCTAATGCGGTTACATTAAGTGTATCGTAATTCTTTATATTGTGCTCGCACACGGTACACAGCCTCAATCTCTTTCCGTATGTATATCCACTTTGTGTTGCATGTTTTTCTACCCTTTAACCATGTAACTGAATCTTAGAGAGGTAATGGAACTTTGTAAATAACGATGAGCTTTGTGTTTTATAGAAAATCAACGAACTCTAATGATCATCGACCTATAGCATGTCTGTCGAAAACTAAATTTCATTCCGTTTTAATTCAATTCAATTCCATGTGAACTTACGCTTTGTGCAACTTACAATAAAGTACACTTTCACAGTGTGTGCACTCTGTGTTGACTTTATAATACGTGAGGATCGAGAAATGGAAAAGTTGGGATAGCCACGTAATCGTAATTCGAATCTATTACACAACCTACTACTACCACTAATATATTATGTCATAATCAATGCAAGGAATTAGAATTAGAATACTCCATTGTGTGTCATATCACAGCAGATTGCCTACAGAAATGTATCACGGAGATCTTACTCATGTAAATTTTATTATGCATTTATACGATTGTGTCTTAAGACATAATTTTCCATTCTTTAATCAATTGCAAAACTTTCAAACTCGGAAACTATGCATGTACATACTTGTGCCAGAGCAGCAAAGCGTTTCAACAGAAGAGGAGGCTCTCCTCGTGAACATAGAACAAGTAGAATAGAATACCTAATCCATTGTTATTCAATCAACACTCGTTGCCATTATATGATAAAAGTTCATCAGATTGCAATTCTTCCTGTGAATTGTGAGTGGAATTACAAGTCGAAGAATTTGAACTAAATGAGCAGTGTACATTGTACATGCTGTAAAATGCAATGATATATGCATTACACGGTTCTTTAGAGCGAGCCGTGGTTTTATTTAGCATGAAGCCATTAGCTCGCCAACTCATTAGATGCATACAGAACTATTTCATATAGAAAATCGTTTATGCAGCACCTATTCATGGACTCAGTACAGGACACACATTTTACAAGGAAAATGATATTGGACGAGCAGTATATAATGTTATATGTGTCTAACTGCAGATAATGGACAGATTTTGGCATGAAAATTGGCACATTGCAAATAGCTCATGCAATGCATTTTTGTACGCTCGCTTTGTCAATCGGCTGTTGATGGGATGCTGATGATGGCAATTGAAATGTGGCGTGCTTGTTCACAACAACTTGTACTACACACAGTTTACATTGTGTACCCTCTCGATTCCTCAACTACTACGACACAGGATTTATTGTGTTCATTCACTTTCACTTTTGAAAAATTGCCCTTCTGCACATTCAATTACGTCTGTAGCTAAAAATAAAGATACGAGCCATGGGTTATGGGAGGCGAAACTATGAAGAGTTATAACGTTATCTTCTAATCAGCAGCAGTAGTTGGATTTGGATGGATAGCTTACTTAGTGGAGGGATGAATGTTGACTCGCATAGGAAATAAATAGCACCGACTGACTCATAAATACGATAAATAGATTATCTCTCTTTCTCACGCAATTAGATTGCATTGATTGAACTATTTTTTACCCTGAAGATTTTCAACAGTTTTTCCTCCTCACAAACAGAAACTGCACACACGTGTACAAAATTTCCAACTATGTAGCTAGTTTATCTGAAGTGCACATTATTTTTCGTACTATTGCAGGTAGTAGTCAAATGCTTTTTAAATTGCTTATAGACACTACTCGTACTATATCTGTATTAAACGTCTGCTGATATATCTGGCCATAAAAACTACTCAGGCTTATCTAGTAGCAACGATAAATTTTTGTTCGTCCATCATAAATTGGTAGTAGGCAGAGCTTTGGTCGAATGCACGACGACGTCACGTAAATATAGATTTCGATGTCAGGCCAGGGCGTACCTGGGATTGTGTTGGACATCTTTTTCCCTTGTACAGGATCTATACTGGGTAGCACTCTCTCACTCAGTTCAGTCACTCCAAGGAAGACATTTAGGAAAAAAAACGTATCGACACAAAAGCAAATCTTCACTAGACCTTATAATACGACCTTATATGCTTCCCAAGAGTTCACAGTGTTAATCCTCTCTCCATGGGCACTGATACAGTGATAACATTGTTCAAACGATTACTATACTTGTACTTACATTGAAGCATATATAGTAGTATTGTATCTTTATTAAAATTTCTTTAGCAGTGCAATGATTCAGAAGAATATTAGCCTACTTTATATTCATAGTTATTGACAAAAGGATTTCGCCTCTTGTCTCGCGGTCAATAAAGACGCATCGATCGACTCATTGGCACACAACCATTCTCCGTACGTACATATTCCCGAACTACAACAATATATCCAAATCCTCATTCAATTCAATTCGAAGCAATCCAATTTTCTGGCCAGCTTAAGCAAATACGCATTCTGGGGGATGGGAGCCTTCACAGAGGCTTTGTAGTCACCAGGCACAGAAGAATGAATCTCCTCTCGTATGATTACTAACTAAGTACATAAATGACTCAGGGAAATGCAAATGGCCACTTTTTTGAATTAAGGATGATGATTGAAATCATTGCTGAGCTCTGTGTGAACACACTCTGTGCATGCATGTCGAGTCCACCACCACCTCCTTCCTTTCAATTACTGTCTTCTTCCATTCAGTCGTCGTGTCTCTTCTGCACACAGATTCTATGGCTGCTGCTGCGTGCAATGCATTCCCTCCTCTATATTAAATATCCTACATCGGCGTGAACTGACTTTCATGCATTTTAGCTCAATCAACGCTCTAGCCTCAGCTATTCCTATTCTAAATACTATGTATATAAAGTTTATTCAATTTTCAATCTGATTCACATTCATTCATATTTATCCCCGTGCATTTTCTGAGCTTTACTTTTGGCTGTTCCATCCATGTGCAATGTAATACCATAAATTGTAGTATATAATATTCGTACAAGGATTATCGGGATGATAAATTCAAATGTAAAAGATCTGGGTCGTCAAACAAGAGTTAGAGTGGCTTAAGCAGAAAATTACTGTGCATGTGAGACAGTGTAAAAATACGTGCAATTAGTATGTAAAGCCATCACGTTATTATGTATACTCAAATAGTACAGAATAGAACAGAGACATAAGCACACATCATAAATTGCGTCTGTCAGAGACAGAGATGTTTAGAGTCAAGTCGGGTCACTAGTGTATTTACATGGTCCATTGCACTTTTGTGTCCATATGTGATTCCCCCGACGGCGACCGCCTTTCTGAACTTATAACGTGTGCAGATGTGCAATTGTGTCTACGATTCATTTGAAGCTATGAGTTCATTGTCATTTACGACTTTAAAGGGAGATGGAGAGGAGATGCTTACCTACAGTAAGAGAAAAGAACGGAAGACATGCACTGAAAAGTTTATGCATCATGAATAAGTAAATTTACTGTGGGTCTCAAAGTCTCAATGATGGTGCACGTTTAGGTGCTACGGCGTGTGCTCGCTACAAGGTACTCACTGCCTCCCTCCTTAATGTGTTGTATCTGGTACAGAGTCTACTTATGAATATTTCATAAGCCATCAGACGACTTACGGCGACCATAACCGTGTAGTATTTAAGTCAAAGTGACGATTACGAATGCCTTCAGTTAAATCTGCTTGAGAGTTTGTCTGTTTGGACCCAGTGCCACTTTGGGCCTGTAGTATGTACATATTAGTGCACCTGTGTATAAACAGAGCTCCGAGAAGAGATAACATTAATGACAGCTCAAGACAACAAAACATATTAGTCTTCCTCCTCGAACGTAACGGGCAGAGAGACAGAGACCGCTCTTCCTCTCTTGTTAAGCTGAGAGACAAATTTTGTTAAAACGGAAGGGATTTGTCAACTCATCTCTCTGTCATCTCTTCCTATCATTTCCGACACCTTAACTCCTACTCATTCTCACGTGTAGTCTTTGCAGAGATAAATACAATGCGATACCGTGCTACCGTAGATTTGTATTGTAATCTTAACAGAATTGCAGGAATACTAATGAGCAATTACTAGTCAAGCACTGTCATCATTAATTATGCATGTCTTCAGGTTGATTAAAGATGTCACACACACAGTCATCCATAAGAAAGTCAGTCACACAGCAAAACGTCGGTGTACGGAATCAGGAACTTGGAGAAGTGTTGAAGTCTCCCCAGAGAGAAAAAGTGTTACTGACATAAGTATATACCTTACATAGGTATGCAGTACACACCCTGTGTATGTATGTAAATGTCAAGTCAACTCAAGTAACACAGAGACGGCCAGAACGTGTAAAATGCGGAAAAATGCAGTTAAGTAAATGGTTATGTTTACAGATGTATCGTTTGTGTGAGAGGGAGAGACAGAGACGAGCAGAGAACTAATGACAGAAATTTCTCTATCTCTCTGTTTATCTTGCACTCTTGAAACATTTTTCATTTCGCTCTCGACTCTTCTCTCGTCTCAGCTGTTTACGAAAGCCATAGCCATTTAGTAGCAGTGGTTGTTATCTTCAGCCTTATCACTTTTTCGAAATTGGGTTAGGGGGAACAAAATGGTAGACAAAGCCGATAAAATATCTGCCTGTACATTGTAGAAGTATTGTCGTGTACCATATAAAGTAACGATAATGCGTGTGGCTTAATAAGTAAGCCGAACATTCTAATAGTAATAAATAGTAGAGGACACACACACGCATCAATATTAATATCTGCAATCGCTTAGTAGGTTACAAATTACAACAGTATTTTGTTTGTACTTACTATTATCTTTTATCAGTGTATCTACTATTAAGTATTACAGAGAATTGCAAAGCACTCTCCAGGTTAGGCCAAGAGCACACTACAGAGTGTTTAAATACCATTCCGTTTGCTGGTGGCTTTTGCTTTGGTCTTTTTTGATGCGATGTGCGATACGGACTTCATATTTAGGCAATGCAGTGCGGAATCTTTTACTCATTTAGGACGGATTAGCTAAATGTACTTAAATGATGGTAGTGCCTTCGGAGGCACTTTGTCACAAATATTTCTAAGAATGATTAGATTAGCGTTAAGTACATTAGAGAATCTTTACTTGCTACTTAATAGGATTGTTGTGTGTGCAGATGAAATTGCTTTGTACATTAAGTAGGAATTTAAGTCATCACACAAAAAAGCCTACTGTGCAAAAGTATACACACAACTTCCTTTCGCACAAAAAAAGCTTGTATGTCTACTAGTATCCATTGTTGCAGCATTTTTACTTGTGCATCTCTCACTCAGTGTCAGTCCATAGACATTTCCTTTTGTGTGATGCTCCCATTAATGTTTTCTTAAACATTTTTCCACTTTAACCTGCATTGAATTGCGAAAATAATTGAAAATGCATTCTGACCTTAAAATAAAAGAGAAGAGGAACAAATGAAAATGGCTGGTTGGCTGGTGAAAGAAAAGTGTCGACGAGCGAGAGAAGAACAAGAGCACAGTGATAATTGAAAGGGTAGGGTATGGCATTGAAATAGAAACTTTGACAAAATACTACTTTCTGCACTAAAAGTCTTCAATTGAAATTGCTATTCATTCTGCAATGAGATTCTCCTTCTTTTCTACTAAACCAACCGCCACCACTGCTTTCTATCTTGACACTTGTGTATCCAACCTGAAGTCACACGAAGCATGCGTTTACATTATTGCACACAGTAAATTCCTGTACTCTACTGTTCTGTACTATGCACTGACATTTGTGCTTGGGCTCCTCTGCAAACATTTCAAGATAAGTTTGTCTAAAGTAATACAACACAGAGACAGAAACTTTTTCCCCTCATTTACACTTAATCACGGACTGTGTGCGTCAACGGAAGTTGACTGCCATGATAATATGGCCATCGTCTTTGTCTACTGTGTATATTCCATGTAACGTATCGGTTGGAGATCATTCGACTTTGTGAGGTCGTGTATACACATTATATATAGTTCTCGCATCAATCGACCGTCTGATTGTTCCTATCCCAGCTTATAAGGTATTTATCCATCCGTAGGTGTACAAATGTCTTTATGTGCAAATACTAAATCTCTTCAACACATCGAAAGTTGTATTTTTAGCTTTTATAGGGAATTAAGCTATGTTGATACTGATTGTGACTACTGATTGGGTTTGTTTGGCGCAAAGAAATTTGGCCGACAACATTCGGAATGCAATGCTGGTAGCTCTAAGAGAGTAAAAAAAAGGTTATCAGTAGTGTCACGGAAAAAAAGGAGGTGGGATGCTTGGAGAGAAGAGCAAGCACATGTCGGCATCAAATCCTTACTGCACTATCACATTTCCACACACACACACCATACAATAAAGTATACCTCTACGAGCAAACGAGTCTCTCTCAAGTCAAATTTAGGGAGTATTTGTATTCCTGTAATGGCATTTCACTAACGTATATAACGATGAAAATCACCAGTTAAGTCTTAATGTTTGCAAATGGGATGCAGAGTACAGTACTTTGGAATTCACTTCAAATCAGCAGCGCATGACACTGTATACACAGAACCCCTGTATATACAGATAGTAGTTATTGTTATATTCTCTCATCCTCCTCTCCTGTGTGTGCTTTTCATTCTCAACGAACGAATTCTACTCAGTAATCTTCTCGGGAACTATGATGATGTGATGTATGTGTGTGAATGAAAGAGAAGAATCATGTTCTACTTTACTCTTCCGATCGGAGAGCACAAAGAAAAGATGAAAACAAAACAAGTCCAAAAGTACAACGAAATACATCTGTAGTTATTTGTTGAACTGTACTATGTACACAAATATAGTGATAGTAAGTACCTGCAAACATCCAATTATTATTTTCGTATTGATAAGCTCAACTACTATTTACTTGGTCGTCATAAAAAATGTGAACGCAAGCGTAAAGAAAGTATCGTAAGTTTCAAAGCACTCATTCCGCTATAATTTATATGTATGCTACTTCAACTTCATATTCCTTTTGGAGGAGACCAGACCAGACCACGTACTAGTTATTTGTACTGTACATGTGTATGTACAGTAGTATGTAAATTTACATGCATAATCTCCTTACAAAGTATTATTTGCTTGAGCAGCATAATACAATAGTGCACACGGCTCCCACTAAAACAGGCCGACTGCTAAAGAGCACAATGTAAATCGCCTCTTACTGCTGGAGGCGAAATTTATATTGTTAGCTTAGAATAGTATTTTTCTCTACGTCTGAAGGAATTTCAATACGTTATGCATTATGGACATCCTTCCGATAGAAAAATCCAGAAATACACAGTAATGCACAAGGAAAATAAGGATTCAGTTGTTTCGGCGAAAACTAAACAAGAATAGATGTAATGTACGAAGTAGCTGTCCTTAGAAATACTTTTTCCTTCCTTTGAAATTATTTGATTGTTTTGTGGAGAATCTATTCCATTTCTGAAAGCACTATTATTATAGAGGAGAGCCGCTAGGCGAGTAAATACAGAGGACGACAAGCAGCCAGAGAGCAGGCCCCACTTGGTTAGAGTTGATTTGAATGGTTGGTAGTTTTCAATCTGCAATTTTCAAAGCATGAAATAAAATAATATGGTTTTCGTTTTAGTTCATTTTTTTCCCTCTGCCTCCCTTCATTCTCCACTCACTCTCAGAGTGCACACTTGACTTGGCTGCTTGACTGTGCAGCAAAAGCAACTTGTACACGAGACGACGACGATGGAGAACCCTTTGGGTTGTCATTAGGAATGCGTGGCCTGCTCTCTGCCATTCTCCTCGCTGTATGCGAAGACAAAATGGTTAGGAAATGACAGAAAAAAATATTATTTCATTTGCCGCACAACACGTATGGCCTCGGGTTAAAATTTATCCCGATTATGGTTTTAAAGTTCTTTCGTAGTCATCGTTAGAAGCCAGGTACTGTGTACTGTTTTCCCTGTGGTCTGCTTTGTGGTATGGCACACTGGTGCACAGGAATGGCAGTGATGTCAAGACTCACTCTCTGCTCTGTCCATTCTTTGCTTTACATAAACTCTGTTGAAAGTAGGTACTTGTAGAGTTTTTTTTGTTCATAATTCTCCTTTTCTTCTAGTTTATTTACTCCCATCGCGTCAGAGTAGGCCAAGCAACGTTTTTCAGCAATTTTAAACATCAACAGAAAAATTCCTCGATTGGCTTCGTTCGTTTATCTATGAATGCAGGTAGGTTTTTGCTCACCAAATATCTAGTCTATCACACCACCAGAGATTGTCTATGAGAATTTAGATTGGGAAGTTCTTTGAGTAAATCACATTCAATTGGCTTCTGAACAAGTTAAAGTGCCTTTAACTTAACCCTGCTGCATGATAACAGTTTACTGACTTGACTTTCTCGTCATCTCTCTCTGTCTGTGTGCACAGATATTATTGTTTTAGAGATAAAAACTTGAATGCTTTTCGTTTCCCCCTCATTTCTTATTGTTATTCACTTTGAGCGGAATTCTGCCCATTCTCTTGTAAATATTAGTGTACATAACATAATGGCAAGGACACGAAGCAGCTCGTACTATTAGTAAGTGAGCCTTCTACAATGAATATAGTATGTAAATCTCTGGCCAGAGAACTTTCTTCTTATTATGATTATGACAACAGTAGAGAGATGCATACATTGTCTATGTAGTGGGGCTTATCTGTAACTGCGTACTCATAAAATGCAACTGTACTCGTTCCTCTTTACTCACTCTCTGTAGATTTGAATGCATTTTGCTTTGCTCTGCTACTCTCTTATGTTCCGAGTCTGATCATGAGAAAATAGTCTGAGATTCCAATCTCAGTCATGGTCTATTAGTCTGAACATGTGTCGCCGTTGGGTTCCTCTCCAACACAGTACAGCACAAACTGTCTTTTGCTTCTCTATTTGAATGTAGTCGACAGTTTCTCTCTACTTACTTCTTCCTTTGAGCGAGATAGATGCACGAGGAGAGAGGTATCTGTACAATAATATAGCTGTAGGTTGATGTACGTGATCGGAGCACAGAGATATATACATTTTATCACTAGCTGTAGAATATTATGGTTATAGTGGTGGTGGTGGTGGTGGTGGTGTATAAAAAATCATTCATTCTTTCACACAACAAGTGTACCAAAGACATTAAGAAATATTCTTATCTTCATCTTTTCAAGACTTTTCTCAGAATAACTGAGCTGAAATGAACTGAAGGTGACAGAAACTTGTCAAAAAGAGACACTTCAGCAACTATAAGGTTTCTGGCTTCATATTCTCTATAATCTGCAGTAGTAGACGTAATAATAAGGTATTTGTGCGAAGATGACGCAGAGCACTTAATGGAAATAAGTACATTCCAATTTCGACTTTGTTATTGGCTTGACTTGACGTCTTTACAGCTGAACTGATCTTCATTTCATCCCATGCTCTGCTCCGCGTCATTTACTCGACTGGACACTTTATGCGTAGGCAACGTGCATTGTTCGACAGACTGTGCACACAGACCTTTACTATTTCACAGCCACCTCGAAGAGTTTGACTTTTCGAACAGAATGCAGTGAAGTAAGTCGTCCCTCCCTGTGGGCTTCGTGATGTAGCACAGATACAATTCATTTAAATTGTTTTCGCCACACTTATTTTTTACTCGCTTTTACTTCCCTCTCAGCTCACACAGACCCACAATCATCAGTGGTGGTATGGTGGCATTTTCTTGCCTTGTCGACATCTTCCACGACAAGAAGAATGTGACTCAAGTCAACTCAGCAAAAGTAAGTGACGAGCTGATTTGGTCTTGTCCTGCACCGCCACATGAAATTCAACTCCGATTTATATGACTCGAACAGAGAGAAGTCAATACGAAAGAGAGTGTGGAAATCTTGTGAAATCTAAACAATTCGTTCCCCTCCGAGATTTATTTACTACTCCAACAGAACAGCAGACCTCTGCTCCGCACAAACACACAAACAGTCTAGCGATGTTCTGTTTGCCTATGTGATGTGATGGCCTAGTGATAACCTCTCTCCTGACTTCATCTCAACTCCCATCTCCGCACTACAGTACAATTACTAGTCTACTTATTCGTGCTCTTTATTTCATCCAAAGATTCGTTGTCCCCGTATTTTTTTCCCAACTTGAAACCGATCCATCAGTCCAAAGTTCCACATTTCCTCTCTTCTCAGTCATCTTTCTGACTTATTTCGCAGCAAGTAAGTAGTAACTCTTCATTTGGCATTCATGCTAGCAGTAGTAAATATCCAATCCCAGTTTTAGTGAGTAATTGTTTGTGTATGCATGAAATACCAGGTTCTGGGTTACTCTGGTATACAGAATCCATCAGGAAGGCGCATACTTGGATTTAAGTATTATTTTGACTTGTCGACAATGTTTGTACAAATACTACTGCTACACATTGCTTTCCTAGTTCAGTTTACGACTGGTACTGTTCCGTCTTGACTGCTTTTATGGGAGCGCAGTCAGATACCATTCACCCCTGTAAACACGAAAGTCGATACCCGTGACAAGCAGATTGTCACAGCAAGCTTTCAGTTACATTTTATGAATTTACATACAAAACACAGCTTAGACGTACACTATTGTACTCTGTATTACGAAATTACTTCACTTTGTATGTACTACAAGGGCAAGACCAAATACCTAGTAAAGCACTGTAGCTGGCACCTATGCAGATTTTCTAGATACACAGATACACGACAGGGATATGTGAATTACCAAATGTTCAATTTGTTTACTGTAGCACGCAAAGTACGAACTACGAGAGCAGGTTGGCTACACTTGGATCTAGTTGAATGCGTTCGCTAAAAGGACAATTCCAAAGAAAACCATTGTTGTTTTGCTTTCGACAAGAATAAGGAACGACAGACAGCACTTCATCGCGTTCTCATCAGTCTAACGACAGTTAAGTCAGGTAAAGTTAATGCGGTTTAGTCCAACTGTAAATTGTCAATTGAATCATTCTGTTACTTTCTTAGTTATGTTATGATGACAAGCTCCTCTCTCCCCTTGGCTACAAGAGTACGATGACTATAGTTGGAACGTTTGGGGATTAGTGGTGACAGACTGAATGTAATTTACCGTTGGATATTTGATTGCTATTACTCTCCGTTTACTCTTCCCTCTCTCTGTCACAGGTGGTTAATAAAATTTTGCTCCTTGTGGCTTTGGCTTCCAGTGTTCGTGAAGTCATTGTTCATTGTGTAGCATTGTTGGCTGGTTAGTGCCAGCTATAGTCCCTATAGTGGGATGGCAACAACATTTCCTGAGTCATATCAATGAATTCCTCATCTCTAATGCATGCATAAAAGAAAGTTCTTTCACTTCTGTGGAATTTTTATCTTCTCTATGCATTCGAACAACAAGTGTTATTCTTATTCTATGTATGTGCTAAGGTAGATAAATACAATTATGTATTCTATTAAATGCACATACATAAAAAAATTCTGATTCAGTCATAAGGCGAGCAATTGTCCAATGGTTGACAAGTGAAATTGTTTAGCGGCAACAATCGAAGTCAACAATTAATCTTGCGCACATGCACATTTTCACAGAGAATTTTTCTGCCGCGATACAAAAATTAACTGCCTAGCTGTTAAAAAAACGTTTGGCTAGTAAATACGGTCGTAATGAATCTGTCGTGCCATGGACGGCTCTGCATGCGAAATGTATTCATTCGGCGTGTAAAAAATATGATTGATGACAGAGATTAGTTTGTAAATAGTTTTCATCTCTCAATGCTGATGATAGGATGGTGGTAATGGTGGTGGCTGTGTTTAGCTTAGTTAACTCTTCACTCATAAGTTTTCGGTCAACCGTTCCTTCACTGCTTCATGCCCAATGAAAAGTGATATATGCCAATTTTTATTTATGAACTGTGTAAAATCCTCCTAGTATCTTCTCTGCCTTTATGGTGCTTGTGCCATGTTGTTGTGCGTGAATGAGTGAGGAGTGTTTGTCTCCTTCTGTAACTACATGGGCGCGCGGTGATAAATTTAGAATCTGTGTAAGCGAGTAGATAAAGAGAGAAAATACGGAACCGCTGTTCTAAATGGCTTGATCTTGACATTAAGCTTACTATGCATACTAGAGACAGTAAACATGCAGATTTTTCGATGGCATCATGTACGCAGTCAGTCAGTAGTACATACCAGTCCAAGTCACAAGAATTCACGTGTCCTATTTACAATACACTATACGTATATGTGTACACGATTTCTATACCTTCTTATCTGTAGTAAAGTACATAGTAAATGATAGTGAGTCGTCAGTCGGTTGTAAAATTGCTGGCTGCTGCAGTCCATAGTCCACATAAATAGTATATACTTACTACTCAAAGGCAATGGAACACCGAAGTACACACTCGATCTTGTATCACATTTCACATGTGTTGTTGTAAAGTTCATTGCTTAGACTACACTGCTCAGATTTCAGTACACGTGTGGCCTAGCTTCAACAGAGCAGATAAGCCGACCCAAACAAAATATAAGTAAGAACATGCTTTGATGTCCGCATCCGTCAAGACCGACTTTTCTTACTCTCTCGCTCTCTCCTCTCTGTCTCTCTCGTTGGTTTGGCATTTCATTTTATTTCAACTTCTATTCAACAGCCATCTCTCTCCACGCAATGTCTGCCATACATCATTCATCATCACACCATCTGACGAAATGTAATTCCGGATCAAGATTGTGTGCCCGATCTATTCTTATGCTGAGTGATCTGTACTACTAGAAGTAACTGGCTCTATATTATTTATAAATAGAAATTGCATCTCTCCTCTCATCTCTTATACTTACAGCGCTACATTATAATTATGATACATAGCATAAGGCGTGCTGTAGAAAAATGAATAGAGATTCGTTCCGTTGCGTTGAAAGTTGACATTCACAATGACGCTCATGAATATGCAGTGGAGGACAATGTGCAATTTTATTGCTCCTTATATTATGTACATGCTAATATATCAAAATATGGACCAACAATCGTGTAATAAAATAATGTCGTAAACGTATACTACATAGGTATGTCAGCTATAAAAATTATTCTTCCATTGATTTCCGACCATAAATATAGCGATATTTTCTGTTTTCATCTCTAGTTTGTAAATACTAAGGGGTATACTTATCCTACTTGTTGATTGTATGCTAATTGTTACTGAGGACCAATTTGTGATGTTGTGAAGAAGTGAGATAAAAGGTAGGACGATGACAGGACGGGAGAGAAGAGAGGAAATGGGTACGCTTATTTTCTACAGCAAAGCGTTTATTTTTATGGAAGTATATTAGTGGGGTATTTATGGGGAATGGGAGTAGAAGCGGTTGGGCATAATATGACAAAGTGTCCGCTCGCCCTGATTACGAATGACAGATTAAATTGCAATTTAATTTCAACTCATGGTCTCTCATCTACTTAAAAGTGTGAAACAGAGACGCTCCTACTTACTAATGTGCATCACGAGACAGCAGCAGGCTACATTGACAATGAAGAGTGACTGAGTGAGAGAACGCATTTAAGTTCGAGTGAATGAGAGAGGAACATTAGCACACGCTTCCCTCATCTCGTCCTATATTATTATATACTAGATGTCTACATTATTTTCAATGTGTTACGTACGTTGTAGTTTGTAGTAGTAGGCAGTTTTGTCTTCCATTTGATATTAACCAGCTAAATAGGATAGGACTTGGTGGGTGGTTTTCGAATCGTTGTCTTTTTGCTCAATTTGCTTATTAACAAAACAATGCAATGTGCTTGCTATTACTAGTGTTGCAACAATAAGCTTTTAGAAATGGGCAATTTAATTTGCATTTCATTCTATGTATTTCTACGTGTTTAACTGTACGCACTTACCATAGAGAGAAACTATATACTGAAAAGAAACCGCCTACGTACTGTTTTGGGCTTTCTCACTGGACAAATTGCCCTTCCTAAGAAAGAGAGACACTGGTGGTGGTTCGAGGCACTGACAATGAGACTAATCGTAAAGAATAACTAGAAGAGATAATAATTAGTCAATGACTGCACTCCACTCTCTCGACGACGACAACAGTCCTCGACTGCGTTTTAATGAAATAAAAGAAAAACAGAAAACGTGTGCAAGTTTTTTCTTTCGTCATTTACTATAATGTGTTTACAGATAGTAAATTCAGTCTCTGTTGTCTGCACGGTGTATTGTCCTCCTCCTTTGCATTTTTTACTATCTATATTTTATTATACTAGTGTAATAGTACATACCTACCTATTTCAGTGCACTGACATGGGAAAAGCATTAATGTATTTAATTTCGTTGCGTAAGATAGTCAAATTGTTTTACCATCTCGTCACGACGATTTTTGTTACGAGCCACAGGATCGTATTGTGCAGACACGTACAAATTTAAATTACGGTGACGTTTCCTATATTATAATATTCGTTGTTGACGAAACTTGGGAGGGAAGAATGGAATTTTGTGCCCCGAGTGGAAACTTTTAAATATTTAACAACACACGAATACAGGTATACGATATTTTCATTGATAATAGAATTGCAGCCACGACACGACAACGAAAATCATTAGATCGAATCATGTTGGACAAGACTCTAATATGTAATATAATGTGCTATTGGATAGGTAAACAAACATCGTTAAATTAGTAAAGTTTTCAGCACACCCAATGGCCATCTGCAGTAGAAAGTCTTTCATTGTAAGTTTTGCAGTAATTAGAGTGTACAATTAATGTTTTCCCTTAAGTCCATTGGACAAGACTGTAAATAGTGGTTCGTTGTTTTGTTATTTTGTGAAAGATTGAGTGAGGAAAGG
Organism: Plutomurus gul; assembly: GCA_019776185.1. NCBI lineage: Eukaryota > Metazoa > Arthropoda > Collembola > Entomobryomorpha > Tomoceridae > Plutomurus > Plutomurus gul. The sequence goes on from JABASC010000328.1 coordinate 21,124, forward strand.
CTTCCGTGGGAAAAAACAGAGTTTGTAGCCGCCTGTGCACACTATAAATACTCTCGTTGACTTTTATACTCTCATTACTCTGTGCGCACACTTCTTCGTGTAGAAAAGAGAAGAGAGCCAGCCACAACTACCAAACACGAGAACCACGAGCAAGCCCAACCTTACAGAGAGGTTTCATGCTGATTTATGAGAAGACAAACATGAAAAGGCCATGTTAAGTAAGTACATCTAAGTAAAAGTGAACAAGTACGGCGAATGAGAGCACAAAGAGTGCATTGATTACTCAAAGCAATTTAAGAGTCTAAAAATAAATAGATGCCACCCCATCTACTAAGTATGGCAATTTGAATTCATTCAAATTGAATAGATAAAATTTAAAGAGCTACACATTCACATAAAAACGTACCACCACCAGAATTAAATAAGTACATTCAAACTTGCAATGATTTAATTTGATGGCACAAAGAACAGACCTTTGTAATCACCGCGCCAAATATAACCGCGAATTTACAAGTTACTGTGTAATCGGCAAATCAGCACAGAACGAGCCCGCGAGTAAACAAGTAAGGCGGTTTAGGACAATTCAGAGACAATTGACAATCAGTAAATTAAATGTTGTCAGCCACGGCTATCAACAACTAGTAGTGAGTTTGATGATTATCATTATCATTTCCTCACACGGCTTATTACTGACATCCCCATTTATTGCATCACGTACACCACCACCACCACCAATTCTACAATTCGAGAGTGCATAGGATGTGAGAGATGCGTTTCTGGATTAGACTCGGAGAGTGGTTACTTGCAGCCAGCCAGTCACTATGTGCTTACACCATATATATTATTAAACTAACGAACTTATTAGCTCACCCCGACGACAATGAAATTCGTTTTTGGTGTATGGTCGACGAGTAGAACGAGTCCTTAATTGAAACTTATATGCCTAATTGTAGTACAGTATAGTTAAATCGTGGACTGACTGAATGACCATCCGATCTAATACATATGAAGTACGTTTTTCAGTTCAGCTCATCTCGTCTACACTCGACTACTAGTATGAAGTATGGAGGAGGACGAATAAAAAAATAAATAAGGCTCCTACAATAATAATATATACTTTGTGCCATTATATATATAGTGCTTTGTAGGGTAGGAATATGTCATCAAGGTTTTTTGTCGGATTGTCTCCCTACAGTCACTCATGTGTGATATGATGTGATAGCTCTGAGCGCACATACTCCATACACAAAGCTCATCATCGCAACTCTTCCTCTCCCACTTAACTGAACCACTCTTGGTGTTCAGCTCAGTTGTCCACCATTTACGATTCCGAGAAAATTATCTTTCCGTTGAGTTCTGCTGTCATTCAAGCAAAGCTCCCATTCCGTCCTCGAGCAATTATATTATCCTACAGTCACTGTGCTTTCTTATTTGGTTTTTTACTTTGCTAAATATACATACTATTCTGTATGCCCTGGTAGGCTTTGAACAAATAATACTACGTTGCTGTTGCTGTGTTCCCGAGTCAACTACCACCATACTAACTCTTTACTACTACTTGAATTTGAATTACAATGTACTAATGTGTTGTAAAGTAAAGCCCTTTCGTGTCCACAACAAACTACGTAACTACATAAGCTCTGCAATCAAAAAGAAGAATTTCGTTGTAACAGCCTCTGGAGGTACAGCAACAGAATACGATTTAAGTCACCAGCTACAAACGACCAAGTACAAATGGTACTGCTGTTTGACTCTTCTCTTTCCATAGAGACATAAGCCTTCCTCGTTCAAAAGAATAAAGGATAGAGTCTGTTGAGACTGTTCAATTCCGTCTCTCTCTCTCTCCTCTCTACTGTATTAGCAGTAAGTACGATATTCGTGCCATGTCGTGCACCGTCATAATCGTATGTAATACTTTTTACTGGCAAAAGTAAAAAAAAACTCGAGTATGACATACATGAAGTGGTATACAGAGTGAACAAGTAGTTTATAATAGTTTTTTGATGTGAATGAGCATGTAATGCAGTGCAAGGCAAGGGGACATTGTCAATTCATGGATGGATGCCTTCCTACACACACAAAACACATTTAGTTCAACCAGCACCATTACAACTATGTCTCTCTCTCTGTGTGTACACAGTATTATGGCAGCGAAGGCGAATGTAATTTAAGCAACACATCACATCTTCATCCGAGTCGAGCCTGTTACACTGCCACCATGGAGCAAAGAACGCATGTATAATCCAATGTACACACTGGGTACTTATATTCCTTCCTAAAATACAAAGCTATTTTACATATCATCTATACCATATACAGAGAGATATGACAGTAAAACTCCAATGTTGAGCACCCGGCTCCTGCTCTCTTCTCTGCTCACAAATTTACATGGCGTAAATTTTTATTTATGCTTTTTAGTTGATGGCGGTGGCTAGGCTTCGTTTCGCTCGTAGAATACTCGACAACATTACCTCTGCTTTTAACTAACCATAAGCTCAGATGAAATTGTCTGCACGCAGGGAAAGGCTCGAAGGCAGGACAAGGAGACAGACTCACTGCACTACATTTACAACTGACATGACAACTTCCACCACCACCACCACCACACCGTGTGCACTAAATATGTGTAGTAGAACCCTCACCGTCGATAATGTTTTCCTATTAAGCACATGAATATATGCATGCACATAAAACAGCGTGTAAAGTGTAAAGTAAAGAAGGAGAAACGGTCCTAAATGATTTTCTAGGCAAGTACGTCCATAGAACAGTCACAACAACAATGCTTACCTACCTACCTGCCCATCTCTCTCGTTACTGTCTCTATACACAGTATTTATCTGTGTGTAGACGAATACATTCGATGCAAATGGTGAGGTGGTTTGGTTTAGTTCTCTAATTTGATGTTATGGCATACTTTATTCTGTTAAGCGTTGCTTTACTTTATGTATATTAAATATGTGAGCATGGCTTTCCTGAGTGCGCATTTACTTATTCCTCATTTCTTGCTCTCAGCTAAAACATTTTAGTGAATCCGGTCTTCTTATTACTGTTGTGTGATGTTAGCCAGCTCTCTCTCTCTCTCTTCCTCTATATACTTATCGTGTGATGAAGATTATAGTAGTATTACATTTTATTGCATTAAATTTAGTAGAAACTTCTCCTGTCAATTCTAAGTACTTGTTGTAGTGTGTATTATGGAGCCAAACCCAACGCTCATAACAAGATAATACATTGCTTTTACAATCACCTCTCGGTAGTATTCCCCATTCCCTTATTATTAGTGCGCCAATGCAATGCAGGCGAAGATGGAAACTCAAAAAAGATTTATTTTCGTTTCAGCCTGAACGGAAAAAGCCTGGAAGTGCTCCCTTTTTGTTGATAATAGTTTGCTGAGGTCATTCAGGTGCGTAATATATACGGGAACAGATTCAGAGTCTCAGGAAGCCATACCTTTTCGTATATGTACTACATGATGTACATGTGTAGAGAAATGTATCAATTTTACCACCACTATATATTACACAGAGTGCATCCTGTGTGCTCTGTGTGTGTGTAGAAACTCTTCTCTTTCACTACATTCACTGCCTATAGTGGAATTGTACAACAGACGGTGAGACAGTAACAATGAAGTAGATTCTAAATGTGTAGGCAATGTAAAAAAAATCGAGGAATGGAGAATGGAGGGAGAGTTCTTTTCGTGTGGTGGTGGTGGTGTACACAGTACGACTATGGAGGAGTCGAGCAAAAAGTAGAGAGGAAAATGAGCTAACTATCTCGAACACGGGTGTACACAGGTAGATTAATAGATAGGTGCTGCTAGCTTAGTTGGCTCCTGGGCTCTTTTTGACTTCACATGCTATATAGGTAGTCATAGAAAATACGTGTACGAGAATAGAATACATTCACTGCATTATTTCACATTGCGTAAAGCTACAAACAACTGACTCTCAAGTCTTTGCTGATTGTGCAGCCAATGACTCGCTAGAAAACACACTGTACAAAGTAGGAACACAGTGAGACAAGGAGCAAAGGAAAGATTTGATTTTTCCTAGAACATAAAGCATTAGAACAATATAACAGTAGAAGTCTGCGAAGACACTGTGGCATAGACTCTCCTCTTAGTTAGTACATAGGTACACCCAAGCTGCTCTGTTTTGTGGCAATGCAGCAGCAACCTGTCCGAAGTTGTCTTGTCTTCCGTCCTGTCCTGCCTTGTCTTCTACCTGGTAATGTGTGTGCCGTTGAAATGTAGAGTCTCTTTTACTTCTTTCTTTTACTACCTACTGCATGCATTACTATAATATGAACAGGTAAGTTTGCTCTTGTACAGTGGAGCTGTTTAAGCCAATCCAACGCTCATCATTACGGCTCAGCTAGTTTTTCTTCTTTTAAAACTCAAAGTCAAGTAGAGTCAAGTAACTAACCCTCTTTGCTTTCCTGCATGCACGCCTGCTTCTGAATGTGAGTATGCAGCCACATTATTTTATCTGTATTAGCTTACTGTATGTACGTACTTATTTGCGTGCTACAAGATATTCTACCACCTGACTTTGTACCCCCTTGATGATGATATTAAACTAAAACACGCAGGTATTACAGATACAAAAGGTACTTTTGCATGTAACACAACAGAGGACAAATCATAGTTTGCATATATACAATACTTTATCTTACTTGTATATAAACTACTAGTGTAGAGATAATATTTTGTGAATACATCGCACTAACTAGAATCTGTGTTGTTGAGGATATATGCACGCGGTTTTCAAAATTATCTGCAAGAATATTATACTGCAGACAGAATCACCCTATCCATCTCGGCTCAACTCACTTTGCATTACACCATGCCCAAGAATAAGGACATTTCTCTTTGTCTTTGTCTTAGACTCTCCTGCGGCTTACCTGTATATAAGACAGTATGGTATATGCAGTATAGGTAATATATGCAATAGATGTGTTGCAGCCATCATGATGAGAGACAAAGTCAGCAGGAGCGTATGCACTGGCTGGCCAATAAATAAATGAGCTATGAATTTCAGTGTTACTGTTAGTCTCAACACAATAGTGAGTAGCAATTTACTCTTACTTGGTACTGTGTTGCGTGTCTTGTACTCTAGGTACTGCTTATCATAATAGTGGAGTCTAATATAGAGAAACAATTGCTATGGCTGATTTTGCTTTTTCAAATAGTACGGTTTCCTTTCCTCAGCTGTCTACTTGGTCGTGCAGCTCTGTGTACCATTGAATATTGAATACTACTATTAAAGGTGGTTGGCTGAGAAGTGTCTGCTACAGCATGAGAGATTCCTGGCTTAGGTTAGGTAGTAGTGGATACTAAAATTTATGTATAACTGTTGTTGAGTTGGAGTTTCTTTTTGTTCCTCGTCATTACATTATTCATGCGTAGAGTGGAGTAGAGTGCACTCAAAGTTGTAAATACGCAGGTACTCGACTCACCCATTTATTTGTGTACCTGTTTTCAGTGCACAAGAAATCAGCAGCTTACTATATGGCCAAAAGTCAGTGTACAGATGGCNCAAGAAATCAGCAGCTTACTATATGGCCAAAAGTCAGTGTACAGATGGCCAATGGAGAGAAACTGCTTTTCAGCAAATAATTCATAATGTGTACAGTCCAATGTGCATATATACTTAACTCTGTTCAATGATATCATATCACACATGCCCCTAGATAGATAACTTACGCTAATCAATGTGAAGGTTCTTTAGATACTCTCAACGTGTGTGTGTATGTGTCCATAGAGTCAAGTGCACTGTAATGCACTAAAGTAAAGTAAACTGGGGAAATTGCAAATCAATCAAAAGTAGGTATTTAGCTTTGAGGTGAAAAGTGGAAATGTATGTCTTCTGTTCTTTCTCATTAGGTCGCCTGCAGCCACATGAATTCTTTGTCCATTGTTATTTGTAATTCTATTTGGAACTGGACTTGACTTTGATACAGTCAAAGAGTCTCTCTTATCGAACAAAGTACAGTAAGCTATAAGCAAATAATAATGGAATAGCAGATGCGAGCACATAATGCATACTGGTCACATATAAAGTACAGTTTCTGCCTGTATCAGACATACAGAATCGCACACATATAGAGGTAGTACTTATATACAAGTTACATTCTACTCACCTACTGCCAAACTAAAAAAATGTTTGCAAGTTGGCTAATGAAGTTGGATGCTAAAAGTGCAACACATCACTAGTTTGTAGTGGATATAAAAAAAGACGTAAAGTTCTACTACACAGAGGCGCATTGTGTTTAGCATTATGATTCTTTGGGTTCTGTCTTCCTGTGCCTTGTCTTTGATAGAACATAAGTGGAAGAGCATTAGTATTAGACGGAATTGGATGAATAGTTCATCGACTTCATGTTCATTCCACCAAATTAAAGCTAGTCATGTTTGCTCTGGGTAGATTTTGGGCGTGTAGCACGAATATTATTCCCTTTTTTAACCAAGTCTCAGCCCTATGTCTGTGTCTGTGTTCGACGAGAGACGTTGGCAGATTTGATTAGTAGATGAATTCACTACTTTTGTTTGCTATAGTTGCTCTCTGTAATTGCTCATGATTTGCTTCGCTCTTTTCGGCCTCTCCTGTTAACTATTCATTCACTGGGCACATAATGGTGCTTCTTTTTTTAATGCTTATTTGTTGGAGGGGAAAAATGCACTGCCTTGCGAATAGTAGTTCCTATGTAGCAGCAGCAGTGGTAGTACGTGCCATGGTAAATAAAGCAAAAGTATAGGAAATGAAAGAGAAGAATTTGTTGTGTAATTTTTCTAATGCAACTCTTCACAATAAAATATGCTAACACCTTGTAATTACAGATACATATGCACATTTAACTCATTCCATTAGGTAATCAAATTATTTTCTGTTTGCAACGTAACGTATTCCTGGTAATAAAGAATGCATGTAATACTCTCTAGCGGTGAGTTGTTGGGTGATCATAAAAAATCAAATATGCAATATGCGTGAGATGATTGGAATGCATGACAAAGTCCAACAGTGAGTAAGTAAGTATGATCAAATAAAGGGGAAATCTTTGTCCTTGCTTTTTGTTTATACTTTGTTTACTTACACTTCCAAGAGTTCTCATTTTACTGCGTCATACCGCTATTTACCGCACGTACATGTAAACATTCACAGAGAACAATGAGCACGCAGTTGTCTTGTGATGATAATACGGTCGATGATTCATTCATTGTGGTAATTATTTATATTTTCTAGCTGCATAATGTGATGATGTATTATTGTAAATAGTAGCTTTCATAATATGACTCATATGTAGTACTCCTGTTCGGCGGTATCAGGTCCTTAGTGAAATATTTGTAAATAGTTGACAGCGTGTCTGTTGAGATACGGATGGGATCGAGTGTATGTAGAAACTTGTACGGAAACTACTCGGTGAACATAAATTAAGTCTGACTTAGTTAGGACATATTTCCATGTATAGGTACATAAACATTGAATGCATAATTTCAGCTTTAAGGAAACATTGCCCTCTCACCGCTACCCAGCTTGAATTATAAAAACTAATTATCAAATCAAAAGCAACAACGAGACTGTTAGATGAGTGCAGACAAGGGAGTACAGAATGCACGTCTTCTTAACACAAGAATAGTAGCAGTTAGCCAGTTAAGAAAATTGTTAAAAGCACACAAAGTAGACTTCTTACAACAATGTGACTATAAGTAGTTAAGATATAGATATAAGGATAAGAGGTAAACGTTTATAATGTTGGAACGTATAAAGTCAGTCTTTTATCTAATCTGATGCCGCAGGATGTTACATACACACAGTACAACAAGTGACTCGCTGTAAATTATGTATCTCGTTGAGTTTCTGACGGCAATCTGTTCTTTCTGAAGAGGAGAGCGTTCTATAAGTACAGCTCTTCCTTTTTCGCCTGAAATACATTACCCATAATAATAAATCCATTCCTCAATCCTATCTCTGTAAAAGTACAACTAATAGCTGAGAGGAGAAGGCCATAACGACTCAGAACTCTCTCCTCTCCTCTTTGTCTCTGTCTCTGTGAACATAAATGAAATTGCATTGCATCACATCTGCGATTCAGATTGAAATGGTTATCCACGTAGTCAAGTCAAAACTAACGTAATGGTAAAATACTAACTGTGTAAGATCCTAGTGGAATAAATCAAGGATGGAGAATCCAAAGGGAAGAAAGAAGTCATCGAAATCGAATTGATGTTCTGATGTGATGAGGAAGCGCAGCAGCATCACCAAAAGTTGACTAATATTCTTGTACATGTACATAGTGCATCCTGTAGCATACATAGCCATCGTATCCTCTCGGTAACTAAACTAGACGCTAAACTAATAAGTCAGAGTCAAATAGAGAGAACGGCTGAGTACGAATTTGAGTCAGGGGAATATTGTAATGGAAATGTAAAATGAAATAAAAACATAAAAGGGAGAAAACATTATTATTTTCGAGCCTACGACGACGAGACGCGAAGCCGGGCCAAAAGTCTATCCTTTCCCACCACCACACACTCCTCACAGCACTTGAGAGCGCCTTTTTGAACGGACTAACTACACAGTACCCACAACACATCAAAACAACATGCAATGAGTCCTACAACAGCCGAATAAATGGGAATATTCCATCCCATTCTCCTATTGTATCACAATAAAGGCCTGACGAAGGTGCCTTATTTGATACCTAGTGGTCCTCTCGCATCGCACTCACTCCACCACCGAACCGAGTGAATGCAAGGAGGAAAAGCCATGCTCATAAATAATTCTTTGAGAGTGAATCATGCGTTCTCACGTAATCCAGCAGCAGCAGCAGCAGCAGCAGCAATTGTGCATCCAAAAACTCACACTATACATTAGGAACCTACTTCAAATACATTTCTAACGAGACCAAACAAAACCTACTCGCATCCCCCAATATCCGCTTGTTGGCTACCCGCTCTCCGTCCGTACGCACACACAGCACACACAATAATAGCGCGTATTCCCATTTTGTCCCTTTTTGTGGCTTTATATCAAATATTATATCTCTCATGTCTGCATGCACTTTAGTTACTTACTTAGAGGTCGGCTACTTACACAGTGCATGTGATATGTAGTGTTACGCTCACTTCATAACATTACGTGTTTCTCTATTTGTGTGTGTGTGTGTTCAGGGAAAGTATCTTATACACCCAAAATATATGGCACGCTGCTAATGTCCTTTCCGTTCCTGTTTCCTCCACACTAACAACAAGTTACAGTCTAATCTACAGCGTTTCTCTCTCCATTGTAAATACAATTTAATTCTACTCTGGCACTTCATATCTGTACCTAACGCTAAATGTCTATCAACATTACATATGCTACTACTGCTGTTTGCTGTTACGATCTCGATCTCCATCGAATTGTCCATACTGTCCGTGTCCCTTATGAATACTTATTATTACTTTACCACCAGAGACATGCTCTCCAGTGCTTCAACAGAATTTGACTACGATTACTGTTCCTACCAGTTGGAAAATAAGCACTGTGTACACGTTATCACGTATGCTGACTGTGTGTCGCCTGGTGGTCTCTCTTAAGTGCCAGTGCATACTTCAAAATCAATAATCGTCTCTATTTACCGCCACTTTTACGGTATAAGAAGCCCTCAATAACGGCTTCAGCATTTCTCCATGTCAAATGGATACCGATACGCATTATTGATACGTGCACCCATGGAGGGAAAATTGGAAAAGCAATAAGCATACATTCTAATTGAATTTTCTTCACATTTCATCCATAAATGCATAGTCAATGGATATTTTGGTGGAGATACACCTCTTAGCGTGAACGGGAAATTGAATACTATCCAAATAATGTCTCCCATCGTGTAGCATGCGAATTGAACCTTGATCCGATCTAATGGGAGAGAATTGAATGTGTAAAAGAGTTGACTCCCAACTTGACTCAGTTTCACCGGAGAGAGAGAGAGAGGACCTTTCTCCTCATTTTCATATATTTAATGCATGAGGAGCCACTAGAGTTTCACCCCACTACGAAATATTGTCTCCCACGTACAAAACCATGCACATAAACTTTGTGCACTTGCACTTACATGACAGAGATTACGGATGAATAAATTATGTAGAGGCTATACGCATACGCACCTCTAAGCGTTCTGCAATGAATTTTGTATATATTAATTCCTTCCTTCTCGACACTCTTACAGTTGCTCAAGAAATTCGTGGAGAATATTAAGGAAGTGCTTGGCTAGGATTTGTGAAATCCTTCTTATTGTATTTAGATACATTGTAGGTATTGATATTTAGGAGTGGGAGCCGCGTTGTGTAAACTGTAAAGCTATCTCCGGTAATAAATAAAATTAGAATAGAGAATTTGACATTCTTATGGTAATCAGTGTGCAGCTAAGATAATAAAGTGAAGTATGGATGGACGAATTTGCATAGCAATAGACATTTTGACTCTGACTGATAGGAAGGCAACGAGGCGTTCAAGAAAATGCTGCGCTAGAAATTTCAAATGTCAAAATTACAATGGAGCCTTCTCTCTGCCTCTAATTCAATGTCAACGTCAACCTGTTCTATTTATTATCAAGATTCCGTCTATTCCCCTCTTTCTCGGCTTGTTATCTCAATGCTTTAATAGTGCTTCTAAACGTTGCTCTTTCTCTCCTTCGTGGATAATTTGAACTAACTTTACATACCAGCGCACTAATAACAACAGTAACGAGTACATACGCGGTTCATCCAGATATATAATTGTATACTTGGTGTATGTACATGTATAGACAAATAGGTCGTCATAAGGAAATACTTTGAAGCTCTAAATTATAATAATAGTAAAATAATAAGTACTTTTTCCTTATTCGGTTCCACCATTAGAACTTTTGAGTGACCACATGTGGACTAGGGTATTCAGTTCGTTAAGTAGCTTTGGACTGCATGAAACAAAGTATTATATGTTAGGTAGATATACTGAAGAATTGTATCGGTTCATTTGGTCTCCTATGGTGGTGGCTTGCCGTGAACTCAACACAATGCCATGATTTCCTTTTCGGCCAACTTATATTTTGAACGAATGAACTTGAGAGCGAGAGAGACCAAGCCAGACCAAGGTATACGTTCCTGAACAGGTAAATAGGTTCAGCGCGGTAGTCTATTCTTAAAAGGTAAAGGTCCCTCCTTTTTAAATATTCATTGTGAACCCCCATTCTGTTCATTATTAAGCTGTATGGCTGTGCGCGGTTTATTTTTCACCTGACTGAATTCCTAACATATGAGATATTAAATACGTCGCAGTAAATGCTTTACCTATACGTTGACACTATTCAAACGAAAAACAATTACAAAAGCATTTCTCTATTCTAAAATACTTTCGTCTGCCAGCGATTAGTTCTATTTTTATCCCATTGCTTATTGTTTGCCCTCCAAACCACTACTGCAACGAAGGCGGGAAGGATTTCTTCGTTTACAATACAACGTGAGTGGTATTCATATGACCTGACCGGCCGAAAATATGACTATTCGACTTCTTTAGAAATCCTACAAAGTAATAGGTGCACAATGCACACAGTGAGTGAGCCAGGTACCTAAACACGGCTCCTGTGTGCTCCTATGGAGAACAATCGAGTTTTGGCACAAATAGAATCGTAGTAGATAGAGAAAGAAAGAACTAATCTTAATGTATTATTTCACAACTTGAACTACCGATTCTTTTCAAAAGCGAAATACACATGTATACAATTCGAGACAAATGGCTATACCTACTACGGCTGCCTATGTAAGGAGACGACGGCAAAAGACAATAGCGTCGAACATAAAATGAACAGAGTGGATACTACAGTCAGATTCCCTGATATGATACGAGGATCGATGTCGTCATTAATGTTATTGTTGCCGTACAGATCGTTTTACACGATTGAAATTCTGTGAACATTTCTCAGTCAGTTCGCTATTCTGTTGACTGTACACTCAGTAGGCACTTTGTAGACGTGTGTAATACTACAGCGGTTGAATTTTTATCTCTACTGTTGAACATACGGTACGCAGTTCACTGCAGATGGTTGCTAATGTTCTGTATATCTATAAATATAATGTACTTACACATGTATAAAAGATCAGATATATATTTATACTATTTCAGTACGTAAAGAGAGCCTGAGAAATATGTCGCTCTGATTTATCTCATTTCCATCACTGCTTCTGCTTTTGCTGTGATATACATAAGTGTATGTATCTGAACTACATAACTGCCATTGCATATTCCATTATTGGATATTATGAAGTAACTCTACCAAGCAACTTGATGCTTTAAGCAAGCCAGGAGGGAATGCTCACACAAACACATGCCAAAAATAAATGCGTATACGTGTAAATGACAAAGAACTCTCATGTTAACTTAACGGGATCGTTAGTCCATCTTTCGTAAGTGTCATTCATTCATTAAATCTCTCGTAGCAAACAATGTGATCTATTTATTTTTCATACACTGCAATTCCCTTCCTCCCAATGTTGTCAAATGTGACTTATTTTCTTTCATTTAACAAACTAATCATTTTCTTCCTAATTTTTTTTAATTTCGTCAAAATGAGTCATCATTCAAGCAGCACATAATATTACACAGCACTTACTGAATAAGAGGGATCGTAATAAAATTGGTCCACCAAATAATTGCAGCCAAGAAGAATTAAAGCGGTTCACGTCATGAGAACTAATGAAAAGGCCAAGTCTGATGTTTAGTGGAGCTCGACGGAAGAAGTTCGTTAGAGACGTAAAATACTGGAGCAGTAACAGCATTTATGGGGATTCATTTCAATTCTGCAACGTAATTTAATGTAACGTAACGTGCTGTAACGCCCAATGCACTGTGACTGTATGTGAATGTATACACTGTGTGTATAGCCGGTGCAAATCTCATCACATCACCATCATCCACTCCCATCCTCCATGCACCGCCAAAATGTCTACCTCGTTGACATAACCTAAAAACCTTTTAGCTAGCAAAGTCACACTCTCCCATCATCTCCTTCTTCTATTCATGAAATGCCATTGCACATCTCTCTCTCTCTGTCCTCTCGATCCAAGTACACAGACACAGTGTTGAAGCAACGGAAACTAAATCGACTCTCCTCCTAGAATGACAACACACACACAAGAAGAAAACGGCACAGGCCAAACCTACAAAGAAGAAGCAAGCACCGAACCGACTCTCTTTTTGACTAGTGACATGACTGAAACTCTCCTCTCCTTTTTCTTCGCAAGAGAAAACCAACACAACGGCAAGTGGCGGTTGCGAATCCTCCTAAAAAAATCTTTACTACTACTTTAACTTATTCTCTGTAGTTAACCTTCTATTATATAGTCTTGTGTTTTACAGTAAATGTATAATACTACTGCTGCCATTGTCGACTGAAGGCAGTACATAGCCAGTCAGCCAGTTCCTGTCCTGTTTGTACAGCGGATTCCTCTTCATAATTTATAGATGGATACTAGAAATAGCTTGAAGAAAATGCATGGCCTGTCCCCAAATATGTATGACAAAGCATCGAATGAAATGAAATGAACTTGGCTCTCGTCGTTGTCGTTGTCGTACTTTTCATGTTACGTCCTCTTCACATGAGTCGACAGAAAGACCGTCAAAACCAACATAAAACCGCCTCATTGTAAATAATAAAATGACTTATCTTCACATCCTCTTATCTTCCTGTCCCCTTTTCATCAACTTTACTAGTCAGGCTTATAAAACGACATTTTTACTTATTAGTAATTGTTATTCACGGGACCAGAAGATTTTTCTGAAAAAACTATTTCACGTCCAAGACTTATTTCTTATCGTATGTCTGGTATTATTACCTTTTATATATGTGCAAATATACAGTCGTTATTGTTACGTGAGCGTGCGCTTGCATTTTATTTCACTTTTTGTTCCTTTGTGAGCATTTTGACAATGTTGTAAAATTGCTCGCATGGTGTGTACTAGAGTCCTATCAACAAAATTAAGGCAAGGAGTAGTGTAAAAATCCAACTGCTCACATGTGCACTAAGGAACTGACACAATCTCATACTCATAAAGTATATATGAAACTTGACGGTGTGGGTTATTGACACAATGGTGGAGGTGCATGAAGAATTACATAAGGTAACTAACCGACTGAGAGTTTGTTATTCTATCTTAGGAAGGTACATCACGGCCATTACATCCCAAAGCACCACCATAAGTAAGTGGATACTCAATTCAACCTGGCTCATGTGCATTGCCCACGTATCTACATTTATAGTAATACTGTGTACGCGCTTCTGCTTCAAGTTTGTTTGTCTTAAACTCTATACAATAATTGCTACTATTGCAATTGGCAATTGGCAGTTGCTATCTTATATGCTGAATGCTAGAACGTAGCCCTGTAGCAATAATTGGAAGTATTGTGGGAATACAAATGAGTGTCTATCCGATTCTGTGTATCCGAAACATTACGAAATATAGACAGCCAGTCATGCACACAAACACAAATTCTCCTTGTGTAGTAATTCATGTTTAGACTGATAGAAACATTAAATATGATAAAATGCTTGGCGTGAACGATAAATATTTGGAATGTCATTGCCAATATGAGATTTCTGTTCAGAATCTTGTTTTTCCCTTTAAAAATTTCTGCAAAAGCACCAAAAGAGTAAAAATTTACAATTTCTTACCTATTAATACTAAAGAGGCTATCCATAATTGTATCCGGGACATTTTCCTTGTGAGATTCGTCAGTGGAGTGACGGACACGATTGAATAATGAAAATCACAAAATCTTCTCTTTATTACGTTCGTCAGAAGAACAGACGAATACACGACGAACCACACGCGAAGTTATTTTTTCCAAAGATCCTTTCCTTTAAGAGCAATTCTACACGAATTAAACAAGACACTTGTTTCTCTTCACTACCCCGGCCTTGCTGATCGACTCCAAGAGAATGGAACTGTGTTGTAAATATCGAAATGAGAATTGAAACTGGAGGAGCACTTCCTTGCGTCTTGTATTGTTTCCTGAGTGTAATACGTATGTTTCAGTGGCAGCGTGAGTAACTCAAAAAATGAGTCAAGTGACTGCAGAGTGAGAAAGAGAGAGAAGATCCTTCGAAGCTTTCCAGATCAATTCGAGACTTTTATTGTGAATATACAAGCACGTAAAAGAATAGGAGGAAGAATTGAAGTTAAGGAAGCTACAGGCGTACAGCTTAGCTGACTTCACTTGTGCTGAACTAAAGTGACTTGAGTGAACTGAACTGACAGAGCACAGCAGACAATTCTCTCTGTGTTGTGGAAATCTACTGACTGACTCGACTGCTCTCCACTTCAATCCACCAATGTTCAATGTGTACCCTGTACTCTGTACTAGCCAGTGTACGTGTAGTAGGCCCCGAGGTACAGGATTTATCTCTCTATACTAGCTAATGGCAGTGGCTAGAGATAGTAGTGTGTAGAGGTAGGTGCTCACGGCGTTGTTGTGGTTGTAGTTGAAATTGTGAGAGAGGAGCCACGAGTGCTAAACTCTTCCACGTATAAAAGGCAACAGCCTGTCCTGCCTGTGTGTCCGTTAAAACGAGTCTACAGTTTACAACAGAGAATATTGTAGGTATCCTCCACTACGTTCTCTTCTCAACAACGTATACACACGGCTGTGCAATGTAAAATGTAATAAGCGAGGGAAAGGGTTCAGAGCTGTAATTGTACAATGTTCTGTATGTAGTCTGTATCTGTGTGAGAGCCAAGCCAGTCCTCGTGCACTCCGTATCTCCAAGTGGTACGTAGACTTTGAAATGAATAGCTAGTAAAGCTACACAACCGACATCCAAGTCAAGATGGGTTCTCTCTCTCTCTCTCTCTCTTCTCCTCTTCTTCGACTCTTCTGGAGTTTTAGAGTGGGATGCTGTGCTCTGTGAATCTCCGAACTCTGAGTTACTGGAAAAAGACGGCATTGTAGCATTTTAGTATATACAGATCTCGCATAATATATAGGTATACTGGTTAAAGTTTCTCTGTGAGTAGGACGTATACGAGTGCGTGTCTTTATGTGCCCGGTCTCTC
This sequence comes from Plutomurus gul, assembly GCA_019776185.1. Classification (NCBI taxonomy): domain Eukaryota; kingdom Metazoa; phylum Arthropoda; class Collembola; order Entomobryomorpha; family Tomoceridae; genus Plutomurus; species Plutomurus gul. The sequence goes on from JABASC010000328.1 coordinate 37,191, forward strand.
GTCAATTCACCATCACAAACACAGAGTCCCTATACTTTTTGGCTTGCATTAGAAACCGTGTGAGTCGCGTTGTTGGATGTGACTCGGCTTAGATCTCTCAGGACTACTCTGCCAATGCAATACTGCAAAAAATACTTCATTCGGTTGTGCAGCTACCACCATGCATGTTAGCTACTCTCTCCCACTCTCTCTACACAGCGTCCTGCCTACAGTCGATTTCAGTCTTGAACGGTCGACTTCGACGTGAGTCGGATTCGGAAACTCCTCTCATCTCCTCCCGTTCGGCTACGATTGCCGTCACTCGCTCCGATCGGAAACGACGCTTAAGAGCTCGTCTCTCGAGTACGACGGCCAGGCGGATCGGTACTGCTCGATGTGTTCATATTGCTTGCACACACATAACGAACAGTGGCAAACTGAACTCTCTGAAGCTTTTCCCACTTACTTTTCCATTTCACATTTCCTTCTCTGCCTCACCTTCAGCTTTGCTAGTAGTCCTTTGTAGTATTTAACGTGAACGTTGTATGTATGTATTATACTACTGTTCAGTAACAATTTTTAATACCTAAATATAAAGAAAGAAGGAACGTATGCCCCGCAATACATATACTCTGTTATTAAGCATGAAATTCTGAAGGTTGATAACTGCTGCCATGCTGCAAAGAACTCTTTGGTGCTTACTTCTGTAGAAACGACCACGGTTTTCGGGTTGCTGAGCTTTACTTTATTTTTTCTCTACAATTTACTTACCTACTGCATTACTCTCCACGTTCGTTACTCTTTGACTACATTGTTGCATGTAGGTATTACGTATATCCGGGCACCTAGTACTATACTATACCCTTGACTCAGACAGTTCACTCTCTGTCAGACCGGGCTAGGCCAGGTAGTGGGGAATGAACGGTGGTAGGTCTCATTGACTTTGGCCTTCAATTCATTTCATTTTACGATTATGTTTACTAGTTCTTATATACTAGTTCTTGTTCCTTCCGTACGTATGCATGTATGTATACCTGGTAGTTTTCCTTTGTGGCAAAACAACCAACCTGGGTCAGTTAATTTCTTACTTTTCGAGGAAGATCTGGTAGAGAGAGAGAGAAAGAGAGAAAAAAAGGAAAATGAACGGATGCAAGTCAATGGGTAGGATTCGATGTTACCGAATCGAAGCGAATGCCCACGTAATGTTACCCGTACACAAAATTAAGGACATATGATCATAAAGTGTTCGGAGCACAAGGCGTGGCTCATCAAGTTCGGCGAAAAATAAAAGAACGTCCTAATTTTCAGCGGATAATTTCCACCTGCCACTCTTATCTGACCCGGCCCCAAAATTGACAATGAATGAGCTCCTCTCTTATCTGTTGATTGTGAAGCATTTTAATGTTCATATTCGCAACGATTCCATCACTAGTCGCCGGTTGTAGTAACGAGGTTCAATCATTCGACATGCACTGGTATAACCAGCCTTAGTTCACATGCCCAGACCAGAGACTCGAGAGCACAACCACCACCACACATCCATACGAGCCACCAGTAATGCAGTGTTCCCGAAGAGATGTGTTCAACTCCGACCACTCTGTGACTGAGAGTGTAGTTAGCAAACGGAATAGAGAATAGAATGCAAGGGAAGCGAAAAGCAGCGCAGCGAGAGGCAGCGTTACACAACCAGTGCCTAAGGGCTAGTGGTGGTAGCTGTATAGCTTTCCGTAGCATTTTATTTCTCTCGTTGCCTGGCCCATATAAAAAGCCTTTACCACAACACCAAACGGACTCACTATATTATATACAACACTAGCAAGCTGTAGACTGGATTACATACGGTGTTGTGTAACATAACTAAAGGTACTATGTTATACTATGCAACAGTACAGAAGATACATACGTGTGAGCTTATTCCGTAGATACTGCCCATTCAATGTCATGAACCATATAAATTGCTTATAGAACGCATTACCTGCAAACCTGAGTCAAGCCATTATAGATGGATAAATAATATAGTTAAAAGTACGTATGCACACAGAAATGCAGGCTGTGTCCAAAAGCCACAGCTAGTAAAATGAATATCCACACACACAAACACACACACACAGTAACACAGCGTATTTACACACGCAGTGTGTTTTATTCAAATGTGAGTAATCTAATCCTTGTATACAGAGGAGCATACATACATTAAATACACGATATTCTTTATATGTGTATCCCAAATGTATAGGGTAGCCGTGTAGTGAATTTCAATGGTTTTGGTTGAGTGCTGGCTGTACTTTTCGGGAGGATTACCCACATTCATTCCAATTGCTTTGAATTTCAGTACAGGATTTGAGATTTATATAGCGAAATGAATTTAATCCAGCTTTCGTCCTGCTGGTGTTATGGACTTGGGTTTCGTGGTTTGTTTTCAGTTAGGATGAATGCGTTATTGCCCAGTGCTACCTACGCATGCTAACATTCACCTTAAGTATATCCCATACTAAACGCCACAGAGTTAGTTACCTGTGCAGTATTCATATTTGAATTGCTCTGTCGTATTAGTATTATGCATAGTGAGTAGTAGCGCCAACACTCCTCGTAGTGTTACCTCGCAATGGTAGTAGTAGCAGCAGTGAGCGAGGAGAACCGTTAATGACCCGTTCTGACTATGACATGACTTGACTGCCTCTCTCTCTCTATGACTAACTATGGCCACAGCTTGAAGTGATGTGATGACTAGTTTGGTCGGCTACAATGTCTGCATTTCAATCTTCTTGCATAGAGATGTGACAACATCGAGTCACTACCTTTCAGAGCACACATACGTTTGCAGTTGGAAAGTACATTGCCGTGCAAGAGGCTTTATTCTTATTGTATATAGTGGGTTCCTGTAGCTACTACCTGCCGATAGCTTTAAGAACCATATCACTGTGGTAAAGCATGGAGGGTTTATACTACGACTATGTACGTACCTTTACATTTGGCGTGTCTTGGCTTTGCCTTTGTGTTCTCCACTATGAACTCTCTGAATGGACACATTTAACGTTGTTATAGGATTTGTGAAATGAGCGCTGAACTCGACTTTGCTCATTATTGCTTTCTTGTTTCCGATTCTCTTCTGCGATACGCCGTCGAGTTTTCTTCATTGTTGGAACAGTCGTAGGAAAGGAGGATGTTTAAAAGCTGGAGGAAATGTACGCTCAGTGCTCACTAACTGCTGCTTGGGGATATATTTATACAGAGTTGAGTGTATGGAAAATACCTTTATAGCTTCTATTTTAACCTCATTTATTAGTTGTCCATGTTGCAGGCATTTCATTTACTCTTTTGGAGTGGCCATGAGATATAATTTCATTTGCCTTGGTCGTAAAGGTGTTGAGAATTGTACCCAGAAAGAACTTGGAAGAGTCTGCTCTGATCCTTTCTTTCTCTTAAAGAAATAAGTAATAGGAACTTTTATGTAGGGATTGTACACTAGTCAGAAAACTGTTTTACTTTTACTCAGCTACCATCTTACTATTTATGTCAGCACTATTTCTGTCCACAATCTTAATTTATGGAGTTGAATTAGACTTGAGATACCTGTCCTGTTCGAATCCAGTACATACTTGTGTGTGCGTACGTCAGCTTCGTCTTTTATGTTTACATTCGAGTCTTGGTTGAGAGAGTGGTGGATGAAAAAAACAGGAAAGCAACTAAATCCCTCTCCTACAACCGTTTACATTTGTATGGTAGGTAGAGACTATAGATACACATATTGAGTATAATTTCGCTGGTTTTACTGCATGGACTTTATGTATGTACATAGTTCGTATTATTATTCTGTTTGTATTCACGCCTTGACTCCTTCAACTTCAACGGCTATCTTAAGGTGAATTAGGAATACAGATAGTTTAGAATTTAGACTCCCTTTTTACCTTCTCTCTGTGAGCGAATAAAAAATTCATACAGACTTAAATCCGCTAGCAGCGTGGGATGCATTACAATTTCTGCCACATGATCCAGCGGTAACTTCTGCTTAACTTCCACCACTTTACCATAAACTGACATGACAGCAGTGCAGTGTGAGTCGTGTGTGAGACAGCAACGAATTTCTATTCCTCTAAATATAGAAGGATCGATATAAATAGGTAGTGAATGAGGACTTAGTAATGCAGCATAGGAAATTGCTCCAGGATGACACTTGAATCTAATTAGCAGAACTTAATGAGCTCATGCTCACTCACTCACATAATGAAATGGTCAAAGTAGAGAAAGGGAATGCTGTGTGTGCAACAAAGGACGAGCAGCACAATCTACAATATTGTACAATAATATACAAACCTGTGAATTGGGAACGCAGTGGGTATACTTAAAATTGTCTACCATGAATTAATTATTTCGTCCATGGTTTACAGACAAAATTAAATACTCTACTCTCCTATAAGATGGGCTGTGTAAGTGCATAGAAATTTGAATTCTATACTAGTGCAACCAGTGTAGAGTCTATTACTACCAGCAGTAGTTCACTGTTGTTCTTGTTGCTTTGAGTGGTATCTGATTGAATTCCTTCTTGTTTGCTTATGTAAAGTAAATAGGAAGAATTCCATTCCAACAGCATTATAAGCACTATTTGAGCCTTAAATGGCATAATGGGAGTAGAGGCAGGAGCTAAATGTCTGCAAGTTTGCTTTTTATGTCTGGGTAAAGGGTGAATGGAATAGTGAACATTTTTGTGGAAACCTATCTGGCCGATACGAATGTATTTTAGTATTTCATGTGGCATTATAGTGTCCCATAGGTGCAGTTCATACTCCCGTAAACATTCTAATAAGCGCATTGTGCACAGCGTATAGCGCACGAAAAATGTAGACACGATAAGTAAATCATGTACACACACATGTACCAAAAGGCAGGAGCGCATAGTGCAGTAGAAACATTGAATACGTTGAGAAAGGTAAATAAATATCATCTGCTCTGTCCTTATATACATATAGCGAACAATAAGCACGCATTTCGTAGTCTCGTCCTGTCGTCAGTCAAAAACGCTTTTAGGCTGACTCCATGAGATTTCATATCCGAATGGCATAACAATGCAGAGTCATACAACAAATGTGTGTGCTCAGGAATACAATAGAAGGCTTAAAATGATAAAATAAAGTAAGCAAAGTTAGAGATGCTCGTGGAATGCATCGCAATGCTCGTCGTTGTAAAGTTGTTAAAGTGCACTGCATTCAGAATATATACATGACGTTTACTTACCTTCAGCTATCTGTATATACATTTAAATGTAAATACTCAGTGTACAATTTGATAGTGTAAAAGTCTGCCTTGACTTGTCATATGACTTTATGTTTATATATGTAGAGTAAAGTAATGTTAAGGCTATTGCTATTTACGTAAAAGAAGAAAGAAAGGTCGTTGATTTTAAAATTATGTCCCATTCACAGCCATGTGAATATAGCTAATCTCACACTTCTGTTCGCAGTGGGAGTGTTCCTATATTCTAATCGTACCGGCTTACGTTAAAATCTTATAGTAAAACACAAATTGGGTAGGTTATGTTTCTGGTATTGCTACTAGTATGTATGTATCGTACACTAAACTCTCTACCAGTCGTGAGGATATTATATTGCACTCTGTACAGTCTGTGTGTGACTCTAGTTTATAAGTTTGGGGACGATTTTTTCATGTCATTCAATTCAACACAACAATACAAACATAACAGGAAGGATTTATCTCCACAATGACAATGAGTGCCCACTTACCAAACTGTGGAATGCCAATAGAATAAAAATGCAGCGTGCATCTCCACCACACACCGTATATGTATTTTGTAGTAGATTCACGTTCAGGGAAAATTCACATAAACGGAATCTTGTGTAGTACGCAAGTAATGTAAATTTAAGTGCATTGAAAATTGTCACCAGGAAGAGACTTACCTAGATATGTAGTGGATAGCGTTTTAGATTTTTATCAGCGTTCCCTTTCGTCAATGCTAATGCAATGCCATTCTCATAATATAATATTGTTATGCATACTACAATGGGAATATCATGCACGATGATGATACCATAGGACATCCATTTTATATTAAAATTCAAAGGAATTAAGGAAATATAGAATGGACACAATAAACGTAGCAAGGATGTCGTGAAGAAACCCTCTCGAATTAGAAACGGTTATTTACTGTATGGAGTATTGGTGGCCACTAAGGTTTTACTAAGAATGTATAAAAGTTCATTAGAGAAAAGTTATTAACCTTTTCACAGTGTATTGTGCTACTAGGTCACGAATAAACAAGAAAATTCCTTTAGGACGTGGATTTGGTTTGAACCGAGTGCAAATTTGGCAAGACTGGCATGACATATTACCAGAATTTATGCATTCGCAGATAAAATATCTTGATAATTAGCTACAAGGTGAATTCTAGCAAATTGCAGATATTTTGCGCATTCACACGCAGCTACAAGGTACGTTTACATTGCTGATATAACATTTACATGTATTCGCGTTTGTGTCCTACATTAGTTAGCGACATATCTCTGGAATCACACACGAGAAAGTTACAAGGACAAAAAATTCCTAACCGGCTCTTGTTACAGGCACAATTACCTCAATGGATTTCCATGGATTTAGTTTGTCGTATCGGTAAAGCACTACACGAAACCATATCGATCGAATAATATACGAACAGGTCTTCTCTGTCCATCAAATTGGATTTGTAATCACCTCCTCTATTTTTCACTGCAACTGCCTTTTCTCACAAGACAAAATACAAGCATATTTTTGCCCACTTAATAAGAAATCAACTGTTCTTAAATACCTTCCTTTCTCATTAGCCCAGAGGGACACGTCCGTATCTGAAGAAGTGGAAGCAGAAGAGTGAGCTGATAGTAGTCGTAGAAAAAACTGATAGAGATACAACAAGCATTTTTCTGGAATTTGCATGTAAATCAATGGGTGCATACGACAAGCTACCTTGTAGATGCATAAAATCTTAAATACTATACAGGCAGAGCAACATGTATTAGGAATTGCATCTGAAGAGAGTGAGCAGCAGCAGCATGTTGACCTGACCCAATTTCTAGAATTCCTATGGGTAGGTATCTGTTCTGTCATAGAGCGCTTTCGTGCTAATAGACGGTAAAGGTGTAACCGCTCGCTCGCTCGATACTTGACAGAGTCAAGCAGGCGTGCAGTTACAGCAATTCAATGATCTTATCACTTGTCCACCAAACGAACTAAATCAAAGGATTTGAAAAAGAATACTTTAAGGTAACAGTTCGTGCGTTCTCATCACTACTAAAACAAAGCAGTGCATTATATCAGAGTGGCTCTGTTGTAAAGTATTTAGTAGACTTTCAGCATGTACTTGCGGCTATACGTACAGATGATAGGAGAGAGCTCTGATGAGAGACTACTGACATTTTGGGTTAGCTTGACTGCATGTGGTTTTCGATCCGAGAATTTGCTTATTAACCTCTCTGTCTAGCTAGCCTGTGGTTTAGGAATTTCTGCTTTACTGGCTACTTTTCTCTTTGAGAGTAGGCACTCTGTCAATCCGACTTCGTTGTATGGAAGATTTAAAGTGTAATCAGTATTCATTTACACAAAAACCTCAGCAGCTCTTTAAAATGCACGTAGATAATTTAGGTACGTTGTACTGACATATGCAGGTAGTATATGACAGGTTTAATTTTCGCTGTGGAAATAATGCTCTCACTGTGAGAGGTGACTACCGAAGCGGTTCTTTGTTTTACTAAGAAAATTACTAAGAAATTATATTCAAATATAGAACATGGTACGGATCCTACCTTTAATTAGATTTTTTAGAACACCCCACCAATAAAATGGTTAAATAATATCGTAGATTCTAATTCTGTCATTTTGTGTGTGAACACAATGAATAGTGTTAGTACGAGTAGGTTTGTGAGGATTACCGATAGATTGGGCCAAGCGTTAAAATGTGTCTAGCGAAACTGGGTGCAGTGTAGAGTTGATCCAATCGTATCACTCGATAAGTAGGGCCAAACGTATAAATACATACAGGAATGATTGGTTAAAAATTATGCAGTGTAAATTAACCTAACCTAAAATAAACAATGTTGTAATATTATGTGGCGTACATATATTACTATTATATATATATATAGGTAAATACTGAATAGTAGAGGTTGAATATGTATTTACTACATACAACTTTCTTAATGCCAAATGTGTAGAAGCATATTTATATACTTAAATAGTTCTCATTTGTCGTGGAAATAGTTCTCATTTGTCGTGGAAATAGCCCTTTGAAGATATATACTAATGTTATTAGATAGATGTCTATGACTAAATGTTAAATGAATTAGTATGATGATTTATCATACCTATTGAACATGAATGAATATTGAATGCAAAAATGTGTAGAAGCATATTTATATACTTAAATAGTTCTCATTTGTCATGGAAATAGCCCTTTGAAGATATATACTAATGATATTAGATAGATGTCTATGACTAAATGTTAAATGAATTACTAGTATGATGATTTATCATACCTATTGAATATGAATGAATATTGAATGCATTTGTTGTGCACTTAAAACAACGTCTACTCGGTGTTACTTGATAGGTGGCATTAGCTTTGGGTCAAAAGCCATTCAAGGAACATATACGAGATTGGAGCTGTGGTACTGTCACTCATTAGTGTTTGGGTCTACCATAAATACTTCCAGAAAGCCTGTTCCCAATGATAGACAATTTGTCAAATTCTATCTGCCCCATGTTTATGATGTATGTATTATTAGGGGGCCCCGCTATCGTGCTACAAACTGACAGTTGATTTGACACTGAAAGAATAATAACACAGTTTATTGTGTATCTGTTTTTATTGCTGGACTGTAATTTCAACAGAATA